>JAAXYW010002972.1:0-13190 GCA_036851895.1 Orthonychiurus folsomi | reverse complement strand
ATTCCACTGAATCTAGCTGTTTTGACCGGCAAGGGTTCATGTCCCGGTCCCCCTCATCGTGCATGTAAATAAGGTGAAGAAAAACTTATTACTTATTTCTAAACCGCAATTTCCTTGTCATATAATATTTCAAACGCACGAGTAAGACGCGCCATGACGGACATGGTTTTGGCCTGTATTACTTTTATAAATGTCTTAAACTTATTGTAAATGTAAATAATTTAATGAAAATGCCTACTAAAATTTATTTTTCTGTTTCTAGAGATCAACAATCAGTGATCCAGGGTTCAGAATGACAGATTTGCTGATTGAGGCAGAGGTTGGGACTTCGTCATCGTTAGCAGCCCCTACACTTCCTCCCGCCGAACCAGCCCCTTCAACTTCTTCGTCTATAAAGGCGCCACCTGTTACAGTGACGGAGGGCAACCCCCCTCGCCGTAAACCTACTGATGAAGAAATAAACGAAACGATACGGACACTGGAAAGGAATTTTAAAATTTACCGAACTCAGGCTGCTGCCAAATCTGATCGCCGACTGGATTTACGTGAAGCTTTCCTTGTATGGTTGTGGAAGGAAGGGAGTCAGGAAATTTTCAAACTATTTGGAATAAAACTATCCAAAGTCCAGAGGAAAAACGGTAAGTACTTCGAGTTTACTAATATTTCATTAGATTTAGACTAATATGCCAACTTTTTAAATTAACTTATTTGCATTCTTACAAAGGGAAGAGAATTGTTTACCGGAAGAAAGTCAACCAAAAGCCTTGGAGTATAAAGGAGAATTATGCTCTTGTCTCACACGTTCATCTTTGCAAGGATCGTTTGGAAAGTATAGATTGGTAATCAAATGGACATTTATGAGTTGTAGTTTTGTGCAGTCGAATTTGTAATTACCGGTATTTAATTAAATTCTTCAGGACGAGAATCAGTCGATTGCTTACAATGAAGGCAGTCGCAGAGAGATTTCGGCCCAAGGATTTTCTTAGCCCTGAGAACTGTTCTGAGCAGTACAAATTACTTGTGGAAGTGTATGGACAAATTTTACCAGAACAAGATATGCGGGAAACTATCGGTGACAGGCTGCATAGATATTTTGATGGAGGCAAGTTGTAAAATTCTGCGCTAATCTTGCTTTAGATGCTTCCATCAAGCCAAAATTGCTGACTCCTCATTTTTATCCAAACAGAATACTGCAAAATTGCAGAGCAAGAAAATGTAGCTATGAAGCTTAGAGTGAACAAGTTGACTAAATCTATAAAGGATTTGAAATATAGATGCACGACCGAATTGATGAGCACATTATTTGATGAGCTTATGGTTGAAATGTAAATTCTCATTTTTTAAATTCATTCAAAATTATTTATATTTATATCGCTCAATTTTATTTCAAGGCGTGAGGTACTCTCCGATGAAGAAGTAGAAATTGATGACGACCCTCAACCTCAGCCTTCAATGACAAAGCCTACTTCTAATAAGACAAAGGAATGTGAAGAAACTAATTTTGGTGATGCTAAAACCGTTAATGCTGGTGATGTTGCAGTCCACCAAGACCACGAAACTGCAGTTAAGGCCGAGCCACCGAAAATAGACATTGTCCTTCCCATGGATAATGATGAAAAGGAAGATATTAAAATAGATGAAACCATGGAGGTGGATGTGAGAATTTATTTATTATGGTTTGCTGTATTGTACACTTGCTAAAAGGTGGTATTCTAAAATGCAAACCAAGCTTGATTACCGCCTTTAACTAGTGAGTGCTTTCCCATTCTCTCCCAACCCTTGGATCTCAAACCCTATCGAATTCCCATTCCAAGGTGGTCGATTTTGTGGGAAATCCGTACAAATTCCATACTTTTGGCAAGTGTGCATTACTAGCCGATTATATTATCGGGAACATAATTGAGTATAAAATTATGGTATGTTACTAATACTAATGCTTAACAAAATGTCCTATGCCCTGTCTCAGCCGGGGTTGCCTATTCAACAACAACCAGTAAGAAGCCCCGACAAGGCAACTGGCACCTCACTTGATAATGAAAACTTGATAGAAGACGTTGAACAAGAGCCAAATATTGCGGCAAATGATGAAACAGAACCGGTTTCTATTCAAGCACACATCCCCGAACCTCCAGAAGAAATTGACATCAAGCCTGATCTGGACGAATTGAATTTGCTCATAGCTAATTCTGTGGAAGCTGCCAATTCAGCTGATAATGCGGTAAAAATTAGAAATTAGAAACCTAAACTTCTTATATTTGTTAAGTTTTGTACTATGCATAACCCTCCTGGAATTGGTTTGAAGGTTGATATGTTGGCAAGCTCGCAAGAACCAGAAAATCACCAACCATCTAACGCTGACAAGGATATAGTTACGGTTGACAAACCTGAAAGTGAAAGCACAACACTTGTGCTGCAGCCTCATTTAAAACCAGTGGTACCTATCCCTACAGTTGAAGAAATTGTTCAACCAGACGAAATTGAGAAATTGGACAAATCTGAAGTGGAAAAAACCGCGGAACCTGTAAAGGTCAATCCTGCGAAGGAAACCAAGGGAAGAGGTGAGCAGTCTTGCGTTTTTATTCAAACTTCAAATCATTTGGAATGTCGATGACAGAATGGTTTGTTTATTTCTCAGTGGACACCAAATTAAAGGTGGAAATTACGCCCCTGCCAGATATACTCATCAAGAAGGAAGTCCACGATACTAGTCTGGTTAAAGAAACTGATCTAGGAACGCCAACCTCTAGCTCGCCAGCATTGTCAGAAAAAAGTATCAAAGTGTAAGTTCATTGTACTTTGTTTAATTTGCTATACTCGATCATCACTAACAGGTGCTTTGTTTACCTGCAGCGAGGAACAAAACAAATTGTTTAAAAGATCTATACTACTCCTGCATGGCAGGATTACTGGACATAAACACGCCTCCTTGTTTCATAAACCTGTAAGGAAGGAAAGTGCTCCCCAGTACTACAAGTGGATTAAACAGTTAGTTTACTTTTTTTAATGTAGTGTTTGAGTTTTTATTAACATGATAATTTGTTCAGACCAGTGGATTTAGCTACAATAAAGAGACGAATTGAGACTGGAGAGATCAGCACAATGAGTCGATACGAGCGTGACCTGTCTCTTATGTTTCTTAATGCAGTTATGTACAATGCAAATAATCCCGACATAACCGAAATAACTCTGCAGATGGAAAAGGATGCTCGGGAGATTGTGAAGGTAATTTTTAATAATAGCTGTAAAGGTAAACTAAACACGTAAACTTTCAATTAATTTTTGCTAAAATATTGATTTAGTTTTTTGCTATCATTTGCGTTATCATATTGACATTGTTATTCTGGTATTATCACGAGCTGCCGACGCTGTTTTGTATTATTAACTAAGAAAATCAAGCTGGCATTTGTTTTCAGGACCACAAGACCACGCAGCAACTTCTTCAACTAAATTACGACTCTGATGAAACACAATCCTCAAGGCAAACCAGGCGGCGAAATTCGAGTGTCCACACAGAGCAAGTTCAAAAACCAAAAAGAACTCGAACAACGAGCAAGCTAGTAACGTCCGAGAAGCCAACTAGGAAGTCCACTAGCAGTGGTGTCGAGGAAACCTGGAGCTCACCTGGGCCAGCAATTGTAGTTGATCCGTCGCATGATGATGAGGACGACACTATGGATAATGCATCAGAGAAAAAACATGGAAAGCCGGAAAAGAAAACAAAAGGGAAAAGGCGACCTTCAACTCTAGAAGAAGACTCACCACAGAGGGAACAGCCCAGTAGCACTCAATCAAATTCTAGTAAACGATTGAGCGTGAAAATAGGAAGTAAGTTATTTTGATTTAATTCAAAATATTGAAGTCAAGTTGTGTTGTGTTTTGAACTAAAACGGAGAATTATGCATTTTTGTTCACTTTGCAGGAACAACTCGACGCACAGCTGGAACTCCCTGATTGTAAATGCATGGATTTTGTTAAACAGTGACTTCTTATTATTTCTAGTAGTTTTCTATTGTAGAACGGAGGGCATATTTATTTAGACTCAGATGCTCTTTGCTCTTGTGAACAATTTTCTCTGTACAGCTTAACGTTTGGTATGAATATTTATATTTTGAACGAGAGAGGTTGAGGGTAATTATTCTAGCTTGAGATTTTTAATAAAACATAGTTGAATGTGCTTCCCCCATGTAGATGTGATTTGTTCCAAATCCTACAAAAATTGGAAAATTAGCTTGAAAGTCAGTACAGGAAAGCCAGTAGAACTTTTATTAGGAAAAACATTTATTTTTGAAGACATACCGCAGAGTAGGAGCCATAAATGCATAGTGAATAGTTGATAATAATTTAGCAACCAAAAAACTGTTGATTAAGGCTTATTTCTGCCTGCCTACTTATCCACTATTTACTGAAGTGTCGACCGACGCTTGAACATCGTGCACAGGGATAGATTCACGGTATGTCGCGTCTTGTGATGAAAAGCGATTGGACACCACTCGTGGTATCCATGATCTGAGGGCCGGATTTCTGTATCCAACATATGTAGTTCCGACAGTTCCAAAGTTAGGAATCTGATGGGAAGAAAAATATTGAGAACATATTAAACTGGCATTATAAAGTTAAGCCTGCAACAATCGTTATAATTTTTGAAAGAGTTTGGTGAAAGTTAACAAAATATAAAAAGGTTACCGCGGGTTCAGATGAGGATTGTTGGAATTGATTACTTCTTGTTCTGGAGCGTGCATTTGTTGACGCCGTGGATTTTGTTAGGGAGGGGAAGCGTTTCTTCACTGCAGCCTGTACTTTTGGATTTAAAATACCATGGAACACCAGAAGCAGAATACCCTAAGGGTTTTATTTGTCACGCAATTTTAACAATGCCAAATTGATAAAGTGCTCGCGCAGGTCAATAGTGCCGTCCAACTTACTTGAGACGCATTAAAGATTGTAAATATGTAAGCAGAGATATTGGCGACGACAGAATTATTAATTGCCATTAAGAAACCGAAGCCCCATGTCAGTCCTAATAGGATTGACAGGCTTACACAGCTGGTAATCCAGGAGCTGAAACATTTACATAATGCTAAAAAATTAGACCGTGCTTTTATAAATTTGGCAGTCGTAATTGTTATATGTCTAAACTCACAATGTGGTTTTTGCTTTTCGCCTGACAGCAATTGTGGGATTATTATGGACTTGGCGCGCCTTTCGGAAGGAAAGAATGAGAATAACAAGGTTGGCCTAAAAATAAAAGTATTTTAGTACAAGCATCCATTACATACAAACATGCTGAATACATGCTGCGCGGCGGAGTGTTTTGAGAGTCATATATTCAGGGCCGTTTTGGACTACGTATGCCATCCGAGCACTGACTCGATGTTCTGGAAACTCATCTAAAACAGGCAATGACTATCATTGCGCATCAGCATCACTGTCTACAAACTTATTAGTATACGTTAGAGTAGAGTTACAGGTTTCTGAAATATGACTCACTGAACACCCTGCGGCGTCTTAAATTAGGAAATACCGTCAAAATTAATGCGGCTGGTCCCATAAATGCCCAAACGTAATGATCATTCAGCCAGCAACTAAGATTGGAAGCTTATACTCAAATGCCTTACACAAAAACAAATTAACATATGCCTGAGAGAACTCACAATGAATCATTTCCGTAAACTCCGTCATCAATTAAAGCATGAACTAGACCAGTTGCTCCTACGATTACAGCCGGAACTCCGTAGGCAATTACATGCAAAATTAGCAAATTATCTTTGTTCTGATTATAAATGTCAAGGAATAGGACTTTGAAAATTATGTATCCCTCCAAGGCCATCCACATCATTGCACACAAAAAAACGTAATGAGTTAGTATAGCTGATCCGACGCAAACCTCCTGCAAGTTTGAAAGTACATAATTTAAGGACAAACTCATGCAAAGCTATTTGAAGCTTACATCACCCAGGTAGAAATAGTGTTTGTCCATGGGAAATATTAAAAGCAAATTTCCAACCAAGAGGCAAATGCACAGATTAAGAGTCATTTCATTTCTCGGACTTCGATCAGATTTCACAGTAGAAAATATGAATAGGCAGAAGACAAGGCAAATGACCGAGAGCGGCGACAGGATGAACGTAATGAGTTCCAAAGCATAGTCCTTTCCCTGCAATTAAGAAAGTTTGAAATGCTGTCCGTTTCTGATTTGTTAATCTCAGTGCAGTCTAGTACAATGTAATTATGCAGATCCATCAATAACGCAAATGAGGTTAAATGAGAGCATTCGCACGTAGTCCCATATCGCTGAGATTCAACTAAATGGCAGCCAGCGGATGACCACTTTCTAAATTCAAAAATTGCATGTCTTGATTGATAACTAACTAATCAATAAATTTGTTAACACAGTAACTATATTGTCACGTACAAGGCTTGAGTGTCCCAATAAGCACAAATACCAGATCCTGTCACTGCTTTTCGACTCTCGTCTTTATGGAGGTTCCGTGTAATATTTATCGCCTTGCTTCCCGACGCTGGAACATCATGTCGAAACACAATCCGAACACCAGTGTCTTTACAAACAGTGTTATTTCAAAATTTTAGATTAGTGCGCTTAATCTTATTACGCTTTACAGTTATTGTTCTTACCAGTAAAATTTAAGCGCTTGAAGGAATTCTGATTCAATTTTCTTGAGGGGAACCTGTAAATGATAATGTGAAAAGGATTCAAATCAAATTGGGAGATACATTAATAAAATATGTGCCTGAGAATAGGTGTATTTCTAGTGTACGTCCGATAGAGGCACCATTACTGAAAAATGTTGGAGTGGACAGCATTATGCGCATATAAAAGTCAGCATGCATGTAATCAGTGCAGTGTACGGATCCCTTGCCGAGTGTGTTGGCTGATGCGATGCATGGATGCAAATGTTTCGGGTATTTCGGGTTTCGGTTATACTTTGTTTAAAACCGGTGATTAAAGAGTTAACTTAGCAATACTGAGACTACGGAATTAATTCTCCCGTTAAAGTTGGTGTAAAGGATTTTGTAACTGGGATTACGTTTAGAACTTAGTCCGCGATCAATAACGTTAACCGGCGTCACCGCCACCGGCCATGCCTCGGCTCAGCAGCAGAGTAAGGCCAATTCCGACAACGAGTCAGTTTAGATCACCCACGCCGTTAAGCTGATATAAACCAATTGACGAAACCGCACAGCAATGAGCGAAACTGGAAGAAGCTTCGTTTGCAGTGAGATTCCTCTAGTAGCATTCATAACTGAGTAGTTAATTTATATTATATACGTACGGTAAACTTAACATTGAATGCGTTTTAGCGGGAGAAGGTTCACCAAAACTGAATCCCATTATCTCGCTGTTTAGAAACTTTTTAGATGGTTCGGTACTTCTGCCTGATCTGCAGTAATAAAACAGATTTAGTATACACGGGTCTAATTTGACGTTTATATATTCCGTACTCAAATAGGTTCCCCGGGAAAATCAGATTTGCTTGTTCTGATTGCAATTTTAGAGCAGCAAACGACACAACCTCATCATGAAAATACGAGGACCAATCAGCTGGCAGCTCAATGTGTGTTTCTCTTTCCGGATTATTTTCAGGAAACTGAAGCGTCGAATTGCCTACAGGTTGAACCCCGGCAACTAATTGAAATTCAGTTGAATTGAGATGCCTTCGATATATTGATTCCGCTTGGTAACTAACATCATATATGGGAGCGCGTCTGGTCAGTTCAAAGCTTGTTGTCTCAAGCACTCTAATGAAATTGGTGCCAGTCAAGGAGCGCACGTTCTGTGAATGATAACTATTAGTTGCATTGCACACTCCCAATACTATTCAACTTACATCGTTTATCTCCTTCCACGGATCTTGTTTGGACATGATATCCCTGCATATTTCCCAAGAGCTATCGGTTAAAATCTCGAGCTCAACCAAAGTAACGTCAGTTGCGAGTGATAAGGCTCGGGCGGTGAGGTTAAGAATATTTCCAATTTCATGTCCGTAATACAAAGTCTCTCTTCCTTGTTGGGCTATCCTTTCAATGAAATCGTCAACGACACTAAAATTGCCCTGGCCAAAATACATTGAGTAGACTTAAATTAAAAGTAACCTAAACAAGACGAGACGAAACGTTAAATCAATTTTGCCCAGTGTTCATCATTACTCAAAGCATGATTTGTGCACAAATTTTTGCATCCGTTATGTCTAAATCACAAATTGAGTCAAGGCACAATAACACATTTGGTTTACACGTTAAGCATAATTAATTAGGGTACATACAAAGATAAACGGCGGAATGCGGTGCCAAATTTCCGGCCCAAAGGTACAACATTTGACTCTGTAACGCTTAACTACAGCCACCTAAAATGTACTTACGTTTCCAATTGCGTCGTCTATTTCTTTTTCAATGTCAGGGATCCAAGCGTTTGAGCATCCCCCAAAATCTGGTCCTTGGCCAATAAATTGTCCGTCAAAATTGCAAAACCATCTGGCATACCCACTTTGGCTGTTTGCACACGGCAAGGATGCGTTTCTTCCGGCACACGCTTGCCAAGTCGTGTTACGGTGTTTTCCAAAACAACTTTTTCCTGAGTCATGGTTTGGTTAAGTTGTTAAGCATTAATAATATGTGTAGGGGAAAACCCGAAGAAGGCAAAGCGGGAAAAGAACTAGGCGTTTGTGCGCCAATTAAGCGTCCCTCGCCCAGAGTTCGTCGCAAGTTAAGGTTAAAAAGTAGAATTTAAAATTCGCGAAGGAAAGAGATCCGAGTAAAAAGGATTTTAATGGTAGAATTAGAAAAGTGGACAGAAATTTGCAAATTTGCCTCGGGTTTACTACTAGTAACATTTTAAAAATTTACCCGGGCAGGGCCCAGCAGTTGTTGAAGCGGCAGTCGTAGTCGATGAGAGTCCTACAGAACTGGTAGTTTGAAATGTAGAGGATGAAATAGTTGTAGCAACATCTGGCGTTGAATTGAATACTATTGTGCTAGGTTGTTCAGTTGTTGAGTTGAATACTATTGTGCTAGGTTGTTCAGTTGTTGAGTTGAATACTATTGTGCTAGGTTGTTCAGTTGTTGAATTAAATACTATTGTGCTAGGTTGTTCAGTTGTTGAGNAATACTATTGTGCTAGGTTGTTCAGTTGTTGAGTTGAATACTATTGTGCTAGGTTGTTCAGTTGTTGAGTTGAATACTATTGTGCTAGGTTGTTCAGTTGTTGAATTGAATACTATTGTGCTAGTTTGTTCAGTTGTTGAATTGAACACCAGAGTACTGTGCACGGCTTCTTCACCTGTGGATTCCTCAGTCGGCCTACTGGTAGGTCCATCAGGGCTTGTTGATTCAATTCCAGATCCCTCAGTCGTTGGTAGCTCACTTGTGGTTCCGTTAGTGGTTGTTGGTACGCCTGTAGATCCTTCAGTGGTTGTTGATTCACTTGTGGATTCATCAGTCGTTGTTGGTTCACTTGTGGATCCGTCAGGGGTTGTTGATTCACTTGTGGATTCATCAGTTGTTGTTAGTGTGGATCCGTCAGGTGTTGTTAGTTCACTTGTGGGTCCTTTATTGATTCACTTGTGGATTCCTCAGTCGTTAGTTCACTTGTGGATTCATCAGTCGTTGTTAGTTCACTTGTGGATCCGTCAGGGGTTATTGATCCACTAGTGGATTCATCAGTCGGTGTTAGTTCACTTGTGGATCCGTCAGTGGTTGCTGATTCACTTCTGGATTCATCAGTCGTGGTTGATTCACTTGTGGATTCATCAGTCGTTGTTAGTGTGGGTCCATCAGCTGTTGTTAGTTCACTTGTGGGTCCGTCAGGTGTTGCTAGTTCACTTGTGGGTCCGTCAGGTGTTGCTAGTTCACTTGTGGGTCTATCAGGTGTTGTTAGTTCACTTGTGGATCCGTCAAGGGTTGTTGATTCACTTGTGGATTCCTCATTCGTTGTTAGTGCACTTGTGGATCCGTCAGGGGTTATTGATTCACTTGTGGATTTCTCACTCGTTGTTAGTTCACTTGTGGATCCGTCAGTGGTTGTTGATTCACTTGTGGATTCATCAGTCGTTAGTTCAGTTGTGGATCCGACAGTGGTTGCTGCTTCACTTGTGGATTCATCAGTCGTTGTTAGTGTGGGTCCATCAGCTGTTGTTGGTTCACTTGTGGGTCCGTCAGGTGTTGTTAGTTCACTTGTGGGTCCGTCAGGTGTTGTTAGTTTACTTGTGAGTCCGTCAGGTGTTGTTAGTTTACTTGTGGGTCCATCAGGTGTTGTTAGTTCACTTGTGGATCCGTCAGGGCTTGTTGATTCACTTGTGGATTCCTCATTCGTTGTTAGTGCACTTGTCGATCCGACAGCGGTTATTGCTTCACTTGTTGATTCCTCAGTCCTTAGTTCACTTGTGGGTCCGTCAGGGGTTATTGACCCACTTGTGGATTCATCAGTCGTTAGTTCGCTTGTGGATCCGCCAGGGGTTATTGACCCACTTGTTGATTCATCAGTCGTTGTTAGTTCACTTGTGGATCCGCCAGGGGTTATTGACCCACTTGTGGATTCATCAGTCGTTGTTAGTTCACTTGTGGATCCGTCAGAGGTTGTTGATTCACTGGAACTTGTGGGTCCGTCAGGTGTTGTTAGTTCACTTGTGGATCCGTCAGGTGTTGTTGATTCAATTGTGGATTCATCAGTCGTTGCTAGTTCACTTGTGGGTCCGTCAGGTGTTGTTAGTTCACTTGTGGGTCTATCAGGTGTTGTAAATTCACTTGTGGGTCCGTCAGGTGTTGTTAGTTCACTTGTGGATGCATCAGGTGTTGTTAATTCACTCGTGGGTTCGTCAGGTGTTGTTATTTCAATTGTGGGTCCGTCAGGTGTTGTTAGTTCACTTGTGGATCCGTCGGGGGTTATTGATTCACTTGTGGATTCCTCAGTCGTTGTTAGTTCATTTGTGGATCCGTCAGGGGTTGTTGATTCACTTGTGGGTTCCTCGGTTGATGTTAGTTCAGTTGTAGGTTCCAGGTTCGTTGTTGATTCACTGCTGTAATCCACTTCAGTCGTTGATCCATCAGTAGAGAAATGTTCAAATGCGAGTTTGATGTTGTCGATGATGTCAGGACTCACACCTGACCTAGGTGTAAATTGAAGACATATTTCCTATAAACCATATAAGATTGCTATTATTTAAATTCTTCAAGTCCTGCTTAATTATTATTGTAGAATCTGTTGTATTTGACGTCTGGTTTTTGTACGCCCGAGGGTTATTTATCACTCTAATATGCTGTTTTCAAATGTTTGCATATGCTTGCGGGTGCGAGTGTGTCTTCTATCTCCTCTTTCTTTAGGGGTATAGTTTAGATGGTTCGATAGTGCATCCCTGTACGAAGCGGTTTTTTTATTTTTATTTATTTTCAGTTGAATTGCGTTATATCAAGTGAAGACTACGAATCTTCGCGTTAATTATAACTACTGATTATCCAGGAAAGACGGTGCGCAACTCGGCTGCGTGGCAAAGCCTTTTTTAAATATTTTTATCTTCAAGTAAATGTGACGCTTTATTTTAAATTCCCCCTTGCAGAGCATTGGGATTTGCATTGTCTGGTTTCTATATTTAGTACCCAACCTGGATTGAAATCGACTGATTTGATTGCATAAAATTGATAAAATGTGGTGCGCTGGGGAAATTGTAATATTTCAATCGTTTCTCTTGAAGCTAGTAATATGCTATGGCTACAAACGCTTAGAAACTAAGACAGTAAAATTGCATTTTTGATTTTCCCGAGGATTGCAACCTGTACGAAATTTTAGATCTCTTATCTCTGATTTGACGAACACGCAAATTCGGTGTTATCCGATCCAATGATGGCTGTTCGGATCGTATTTAATTTGCATCTGATCTGATTGAAACACCGGGTAAAACAAATCCAAACAAACAAATCAATTGCTTGATTGCGTTTCGTTTACAGTTTTACTTACATCGTTACGTTTCAAGTCTTTATTTTCGAGATCACAAATAGATGTTATCCAGTCTCCTATGCTGTCCATAGCATTCATAACTGGAAAGGAGTCTCCTGGTCGTTGGGCTGTAGTATGTCTTATAGTACTTTTAACCCCGGACGTATAGATGGTAACTTCCACATGTTTTAAACGTAACTCAAAATCTTCTAGGTTGAGCGTTATTTTGCAGCTCTTTTCAGTACACGAACTCCAAAAGCCATTGGTTTTGGGATTGTGAGGGAATGTTGTCTTATCAAAATTACAGGAGTCCATGAAGTCATCCGCGTAAGTGCACGTAGTTCTACCACCCAAAGCTTCCAAATCTGCTTTGGTGTCAATTGCTATTTCAAATGTAGTACAACGTGTCCCAGTGATGAGCAGCGCCAGCAAATACCATTTTTCAAATAAAACTTCTCGTCTATTGAAAGGCATGCTAGATGTTCAACAGCAAATTATTTACAAACTGAGGGAGCGTCTATTGCACTGCTAACCAAATCACCCACACGTTGCTTGAGTCAAATTCCTGTTTTTGAACGGCTCATGGATGAAGTTTACCGGTTAATTGTAATAATGACAGTATTGTCTAATTTCATTTGTATGTAAGTTGCTCAAACTCGTTCAAATGGCACTTTTATTTAATCTCTGCGGTATCATGATAGATAAAATTCATGAATTATGAGCTTGACACTCTTCCAAATTTAATCACAATCTTGGGAATTAATCATCAAAGGTCAGCGGTTTTGAATTGAATCATATGATGTGCTGAAGTCAAGCGCTAATTCTTATCTGGTCTTTGATAGTAGGAATTAGCGAATTAATGATTAGGTATACAACGTGCGGCATTGTCACTTGCAAGCGATAGTCATATTTAAAGTTACCAGCTCACGCGCACCTTTCATTACTTTATAAAATTTAAACATTTAATCCACCCCTCCCCACAACACTATTTTTGCAGAAAGTAGCCGAAAACTAAAGTGGAATAAAAAATTGCGCAACAAAATCGCACATTTCTGTTCCATTTCGCTAAGTTAATAAAAACCAACTGACCACTCCCTAGCTACTCCTCTCCAACAACAAAATAAATGGGGGGGGGGAACAATCTTGTTTTTATTCAATCAGATCACTGTCTCTCATTAGAGGTTGCCATTTGACACAGTATAGCACAATTTTACTTCTTAATTCTAGTTTTGGTTAAATTCTATTG
>JAAXYW010002971.1:0-13193 GCA_036851895.1 Orthonychiurus folsomi | reverse complement strand
GGTGCTCTTCCTGGAAGGTCATAAGAAATAAGATCATAAAGTCACAGGTCAACAATTATAAGATCATGATGTCAAAGGCCAAAAGATTATAAGGTCGAAGGTTAAAAGGATCATAAATTCAAAGGTTATAATATCATAATGTCACAGGTCATAAGGTCAAATAGTGTAATAAAATAAATAGTTTTGCTATTGACTCACGATTTGCCTCTGAACTGCGTGTGTGTCACCCGCTAGAGGGCCAAGGCGCATGAGCTCGGCGTCCATGCGAACCACCCACTCTATGATTTCCCTCAAGGAAAGCAGGAGGGCGTGCCAATGCTCCGTGTTGCTCTCCAGCCGAGATCTGAATTTAATTATTGCCGTCAATTTAGTCTTTAAATGTATATTAAGTTTATTTACTAGTTATCTAAACAATGTTGGAACTTTGCGCTGCTAAAGTACCTGATGGCCATAGAGCGCTGCTTGAGTACATGCCATCGATGGTTCATCTCATCCAAACGCTGAACGAGGACCCGTCCATCCGCGCTGCGTTGCTCCGCCTCCACTCCGCGACGAGTAACTGCCGCTCTTGACCCCAGCGCCGCCACTGTAGCCGCATGATTCTCCAACTCAATTTGTAATTCCTGAAGACAAAAAATATTTATAATGCGGTAAAAAATACACAATATTCAAATGAAGTGCGGGAAACGTTATGGGGGCGGAGTCAGTTCAAAACTTGGCGGGGTGGCGAATTTGGGCGTTGTGCTCTGCAAAAAATAATTAAATCCAATATTATGCTTTTTAGTATAAAAGACCCCGTGACCTCTTCAAATTCGATGAGCATAAGGATGAGGCGATATGCCAAATGAATGAAGCGAGCATCCTGGCGGCAGCAAAGCAAACGAACCCGCCGATCTCTCCGCAAGATGGAAGCAGAGTCAATGCCAACTGCTCCAAGAGCCCCTTGAACCCTTGGGTCACCGAACGCCCATTCTTCTTCAAAAACACGCCTAATTCGATGATGAGGTTTTCCCCGTCCTCCATGACACTGGGCTCGCCCTTCACCATAACTTCCATTCTTCCATTCACCCCACGCCCCGAGCTCTTCACGACGACGTCGTCCACGTAGGCTCCGCCTCCGACTGCCTCCGGCGCCTGCGCCGTTGCCTCCGAAAGGTTGCCCATTTCCCCCGGAAGATCCTCGAACTGGTCTTACTTGAAAATGTCCCGGGGTTGGAGGTGTGGCTAAGGGTGAAGTCCACGCCCCTCGACTTGGAGCACCCCTCCAAGCAGGTGGTCCATGAAATGTAGGTGGAGGCGTGAAGGAGATCTCATCTGGTCTAGGGTAGCTGAAATATGTACTTCCCGCCGAACCTGGCGGAGGAATTGAGGGTGGTGAAGGGGTGTTGCCATTGGGTTCATCTGGGGGGTGATACGCGTACAAACTGAACGTTGCAGGGGTAGAAGGGCGAGGGGTAGGTACAAGGCGTGGGCGTGGACGTAGGCGAGGTTGCCCCCAACTACCTGCCCTCTGAACACTTTCCGGTGCTGAGTAATAGTGACTTGGTCCAACTTGTAATGAGGGAAGCGTCGTCGTCGTCGTCGGTGGTGGTGGGCTACCACGCCCCGGGGCGTTCCTCCAAGTAGGGTAGTGAGTAACAAGGACTTGGGTGGCATGCCAGTACTTCCGCTCAGTCCCCTGCCCCCATCGCCACAGCTTGAGTTGGAGGGGAAGGGGTGAGCTGACGGGGGACGGTTGGGGCGAGGGTGGCTCTATGTTGAGGGGGGCAGGGGGGTAGGGGCCGCTGCCCCTCCCTCCTGGTTCCCCCGCCCCCAACAGTCCTCATGCAAAGGGCGGCCTACTCCGTCGTCCGTCGCCGCTCCGCCAGCCAGTCGTCTTCGTTCGTTGTCTCCTCACCCACTTTCACAGCCACAGGTGGTCTGGTCGTCACGTCAAGGCTTCCAGCGAGAGGTCACTGACTTGACCTGACCTGACCTGGAATCGAAGCACACAAATTAAGAGAATAGAATGTTTAAAAAAAATAAATGGACTATTGTACTATGTGTGAAAGCGGGGAAAAGAATCGGTGTGGCGGGGAGAGAGTCTCCAGCTGGTCTGATCGGTGCTGGAGTCAAGGACCTGGACACGACACGAGTTGCTTTCTCTCCCCCCCCACGCTGTGCTCTGCCCTGCACCCCTCCCCCTCCTTTCCCGTCCTGTGCTATTCCTACTCTGTCCATCCATCCCGTATAACTTACGACTCCGACACACGACTTACGACTACGTACGGGGCGGGAACTGCACTCAAGCACGCATCATGTACGAACGCAACGTGGGAAGGACGGCGTATGCAAATCAACCGTAAATCTCAGGCCTCGTACGTACGTGTATTTGTCAGTGGGGGAAGCCACGACGACCACGACGGCGACGGGCGCGGCGTGACCTCACCTGGTGAACCGCAGCATATAAATAAACCAATCCATTCCTGCATGGCTGTGTAATGGCAATGGGAGAGGACAGGTGGTCGGTAAGATTGTGTACATTGGGCTGTCGGGGATTTAAATGCAGTGGTAATATTGTAATAGCTAAAAGAAAGGTAATATAAACTTATTGATGGGAAGAATTCATTGAAATGCATGAATACATTAGTAAAGACGTCGAGATGTGAACGTGTTCTTGGAAAATACTCGAATTTTGGAAATGTACAGAAAGATGGTAAGTGATAGTACAGAAATTTGAGTTTTTTCTTTGCCGGTCATTACTCAACGAAAGGAACCGTTTTTTGGAAACTACAATACAAAAATTAAAATAGCACGGATACGAGGATTTATAATTCGATTTTAACATTTCCTCCTATTTTTGCAGGCTAAAAAGTAATAATTGCTAAATGGAAAAAACTCAAAAACTGAAAATTACAATACAAATCCCACCTATCAAAAGATTCTAAATTGTAGTATAATAAAGAATCCTATCACTTTCTCGGCTAGAAAGCCAAAGGCAACTAAACAAATTCTCACTTCACCCCCATGCGCAAAATACCTAGCTCCGCCAAAGCAAATTCCAAATCCTAAGACAAATTTCCAATTCCAACCAAGCCATTGCCATATGCGAAGCTGCCCTTGTCCTGTGCCCAGCTTTGTGGGTAGGAGTCCCATACGTAGCATGTTAGGTCCAAAAGTCGTAAAAAAACAAGTTGAGGATGTGAGAATGGACTTTCCCCGGGAATTCAATGTGGGTGGGGTGGTGTTACCCTGTAGCACGTAACGTGCGTACATTGTGCGTACGGCACACACACACACACGCATCGCATATGCAATCCACACGTCGTCGCCGTGTCACGTCACGTCAACTCCAGCTTTGTCGACTTTGCAATTCCCTCCCGCCGTCCAAGGGCTGTGC
Organism: Orthonychiurus folsomi; assembly: GCA_036851895.1. Taxonomy (NCBI): domain Eukaryota; kingdom Metazoa; phylum Arthropoda; class Collembola; order Poduromorpha; family Onychiuridae; genus Orthonychiurus; species Orthonychiurus folsomi. Next base: position 9,814 of record JAAXYW010002971.1, on the reverse strand, counting down.
CAAGTGTCAATTGACCCCCAGGAATCCGAACCCAACTTCCCCTCCCCCACCATTGATTGACGGGTGGCCCGGACTCCAAAGGAATTTAATATTTGCCGTCTGGAGTTTTGAGAATTGCAAACACGATCCAATGTACGTACACGAGTAGAAGATGCGGGCAAGGGAAAGTGGGGCGAAGGAGATTAACCCACTTGGAGGAGGGATTGAGTCCACACCTGAGTCTGTCTTCTTGATTAGCATAATAAAGACAGTGCCGCTTTCATACGGTGAGGGATGTGGTATGACGGTGACGTCACGTACGTCCGTGGCCGACCATGAAATATTTAGAATTTGCAAAACACATAAAAGCGGCGTTAAATGCAAATAGGGCCATTCCTTGTCTTGGGACGGAGATGTCTTTGAAGGATGTGCAGTACAAAAACTGTGCATGATCCTCCGACGGCATCCCCTCCTAATCCAAATGCATGCAAAATACCAAATAAGAAATAACCCAAAGGCAGCTTCTACACAGTTGCCGATTTCACCGACAAAAAAGTGGAAAATTCAAAATAAATAAATTTGAAGTTTCTTATGCTATGTTTTTATGCGATCTAATTTCAGCTGGATGTTATATATGAATGGCTTTTCGTTATTTATTTTGACAATCAAATTGTGTGTATGTATTTGATGAGGAATGATAATTCTGGGCATCCGCTGGCTGCATTATTGGGATTTCAATTTTATGTATTCACTTTGTATGCAGAAGAGGAATTATACACGTCGTGCGTGCGTGCGTACGCTACACTTGCACTTAAACGTAAGTAAATATTAACATGTCATAATGCCCATTGTCACTTTATCATTTGTCATTTCCCTGCACTACTGGACAAATAACGCACCGCGCCGACACCGACCCATCTCCATCTCCATTGACCTTCCCGCCTTCCATTATTTCTAATTTAACTACAATTCAGTATGTGGTTATTTCGGGTGGGTATTTGGAATTGGTTATGGTAATTGAGTCCAATTCCCCCTCATTATCTCCGTCTCCACAAATAAACCCGGAAGTGGGATTTTTCCAATTCCCTTACGTGGCACGCACACACGACGCATCCTTGTCTAAATTTCCATGCACTCCCTCATTTTTACATTTTGCATTGTTCTCCTCGACACGTACGTACATAGGCACGTAGTGGGGATGATTGAACTTGGACACGTGTGGCCCTTACATGGATCTGTGCCCCACCCACACCCTCACGCACGGCAGTGGAATGACCTTCACCTCTACGCACCGTACGTGTACGCACTCAAATGTAATTTTGGATGATGAGGAATCCTTGTGTTATTTTCCCGTACGTCAACATACATAGTGCATATGCCGTATGCATGCAATGCATGAATGATCCACTACTACAAATCATGGCAGCAAAAAGGAAACCCAAAAGAAAAGCAAAGGCTCATTTTTCGGGGGGAAAACAAAAGTTCCCCTCCCATTTAACGACTACGACTTGTGACAAAATCATACAAGCTCCTGCCCATGACACCCGCGACGTGACCCAGATTCTTTATCTGTGCCCACCACTCCCAAGAGGTTATGACCCTTTCCACCGCTCCCTCCTGTCTGTCACTCCCCTCCCTGCCTTCCAGAAATTAGAGTTTTTTGTATTCAAAGAGGAATACACGACCAAATGTAAATGTTTAGACGAAAGAATTTGCTTGCATTAAGTTGTGAGCGGCTAACTATGTATATAAGCAGTAAGCGCATGCGCAACGTAATGCAAATGGAATGAATGATTGAATGACTGACTGAGAAAGCCCGCCCTGGCTTTATATTGCTTTTAAAATTAATTATTTTTGGATTTTAGTATTAAAAACAGATGGTAAAATCCAAGTCAATTTTCCTATTTGTAATAGACTTGCCAACAGGTAAAAAACATACGTAAACGAAATGAATGAAAAGTGTCCCACGTGTATTGACACGGAAGTAGTTGGATTTAAAATTTTGTACAAACAGATACAAACGAGGAGATGAAATCAAAGCTAATTGACAAATTGACTTACAGATCCACATGTATATGGTTGACACGTGACCTTGTGCCTCCGGCGATGTCTAGGAGAATCAGAGCCAGTCACAGGAGAAGAGACACACAGGTGTGGAATGTGGCGGGGAGCAGGAAAGGAGTGAGTGTATTGGAGGACGGGGAGTGGGACACTGAGTGAGGGATAAAGATGAGCACAGATCCACCAATCCCACCACCCCACCCCACCCACACCCTCTTTCCCACGGCCATCCATCCCATGGCTCCCTCCCTCCAACCCAAGAGCACATGGCCATTCTAATCCATGCTTTTTTTTATACGTGCGTGCCCGTCCTGTGTGTGGAAATCTAATCCACAATAGCATAGGCCGAGACGAACTGCCGTGTCGTCGGATTTGGGGGAATTCCCCCTAATTGGATTAGCATTCCATACCATGACATAGCATAGCTTGACATTCCAATGGTGAAAGTTGGGAGAAAGCCAACACTTCACTTGATAGGGAGACGGGCAAGTTTTGAGAATATTGTTATTTTTATTATGACTATTTTATTAAGTGAAAACAAGGATTTTGAATTTTGAAAAGATTTGAAATGTATTCAAATTTATTGCCGGGGAATTCACCCATCGGGGGAAAATAGGAGAAAGGCGGTCATGTTTGCTAGAGATTTTAGCAAGTTTTTTATGATTATTTTGAGTGAAAAATAAATTTTGAACAGTTTTTTAAATACATTCAAATTATAATCGAACATGACTAGTCTGACTAGTGAAAATCAACACGGAGCATGAGAAAGGCGACCGACAAGCGTAAATGACAATTACAATTTGAAACTTACCGCCTTCGCCTTGGCTCGTCGAAAATGATGGATGGTTTGCTCTCGCCACGCCGCAGTTTGAACTGACTCCGGAAATGGACTGGACTTGGGATGTAGTTTGTTTTGGAATGGGAATGGGGGTTTAAAATGGGTTTAAAGTTTGGCACTTGAACTCCCTGCCATCCACACCCACTTACCTGCAAAAATAAATAAATGAATGGATGGGTTTGGATTAATTGCCTCTTTCCGCGTCTCCTCCACACTCCAAGTGCCCCATTCGTGGAGACTAATCAGGAACGGAGTTAATGAACATATCCATTATGCAGTCTAATAGCCAAACCAGTCAACGCGGCCGCCGCACTGTGCGAGTCACAACGGGCAAATACCCGTCGACGTGGAGAAATCCCATGAGACTTTCACTCCCGCTTTCACCCCCCGCCCATCTCGGAAGCCAATAAACCAACCCTAATTCCCAATAACAAACAATTCGAAGCGGAATTTATGAATTTATTGCCTGGAATTGACTTCCCGCCTTCCCTGGGGGGATCGGATCCATCCACGTCATATTCAAATCTTCCCGCTCTTCAAATTCCCCTTTATCCCTAAGCCAGCCTGGCCGGAGTATTCACCGAAATTGATCAATTTCCCCTTTGACATCGATCCAATAGATAAACCCTTCAAAGAAATCCCATTAACCTCTAAAGGGTCAAAGGTCAGGTCAAAGGTAACTTCTCGTCATGCCACCCACAAAACCTTTCAATTTCATGTCCTGTTCGCAAAATTTACCTGTGCAAAGCGCTCCTGGGTCGCCATGATGTCCAAAAATAAGCTCAGCTCCTCCTTTTTCCCACGCCCCATTCGAGGCAATGTATTGCTCGCTCCGCCCCCTGACCTCCACCCCCCCACCCCCCGGATTGAACCACTACCACCGGGTGACGTACTCGCAGAACTCGTGTTCGTCGTCGGCTGCCCATGGAACGTGAAACTAGGGCATTGGTACAGAGCCCTATTCGACACACCTCCACTTGCACCAGTGACCTCGGTCAAGGTCACCCTTGACCCCGACCCACCATTGACCGCTGTTGTCCTTAGCAGAAGAGATGACAGTCCAGGAGTTGAGTAGCTCACTGGGAACTTTTTCTTGTACATGGCGGAAGTTCTGTCACTTTCACTCGAGATCCCTGTGACCTCAGCTGAGATCGAGGTCACCACATTTCCAGGAGGTCGCCTACCCCTCACACCTACACCCAAGCCCGGAGGTAACGACAAAGGTCTGGGTCTTCGACCCGTGAACAGCTGTGCCCTTTCCGTCGTCGTCGTCGTTGAATTGGACCGAAGTTGACCTCTAAGGGTCGGACCACCCTCATAGGAGCCCTTAAGGGTCCTCTCCGCCAATAGCGGTGAAGAACGGGATTTGGGAACGCCCATAGAAGGCGCCTGCCCCCGCATTCCACGAAAGACGGAACTAGACGGATTTCCCGCCTGGGCGGCTTTTGCTGAGCTGACCGGAAGTTGACTAATTAAAGAAACTGGTAGGAGCGCGGGAGGATTCAGACGTGGTGAGGAAGACGTGTGACTTGGGACTGAGGCGGTGAGACGGTCTTGGGTTGTTCCGGCGGATCTGTTTTGGAATTGGCCTGGAGTGTACATGCGCCCCCTCCCCCCTCCAGCCCAGCCACTTGACATCTCCGCTTCCCCCAGTCCAGTGTAACAACGTCTTGAGCCAACATGACGTCTTGAGGGGAAAAGGAACCCAGGGAAGGGAACTAAAGGGCGGCTGGGCTCATTTTGTGGGGAGCCAAAAACAATTCCATTTTATGGATTATCCCGGACTCCGTCCTGGTCGCGGCGGCGGCGGCTGCCTGGATCCATGCATGCAGATTCCCCCTTAAAATACATGCACGTACCTACGTACGGAAGAGGCCGTCGTGTCAATCACTCCCAACGTCTTAAGACTAAGACGACTGACTGACTCCGCTTGGATAAGGAGACAGACACAGGCCAGGGGAGCACAAGACAGTTTCAAGTGGTTCTGGCCATGTGGCAGGAAGGAATGGCAAGCATAGGGTTGGGAGGGGGACAGGTGGACGGGAAAACATCCAATTAAAAAACTCCTGCCCGTGCACGGAGGGCATCTTAACTCCGGCGTCTTTTTAATTAATCCGTAAATCCCATTACGGTGAGCGGCGAGGCGAAGGATTGGCGGGAAAAAGAATAGGGATGCTTCAACAGGTAGGATGGGGCGGCGAGGCCGGAGGCAGTAAATCCGATGACGACGAAGAATTAGGAGGGCAGGGCGGACGCCGCTACGCCACACCAGGCCAGGCCACGCAACACGTGGTCTTTCGTGCGGTGCCAAACATTCGATTACCCCCAAACACCCCCAGAGACACTCGACTGGCATTCACCCAAAAAAGATATCTCAAATCCTTAAGAAAAGGACCCAAGACGCCGCTTCTTATCATCGATAGCACTCAACTCAATTTTCAATTCCGCGAAGGGAGGGCATGTATGTGTGTGAGTGTAGATTTTTTTTACTGCCAACAGAGGCAAGGGAAATGTTTCCGTTCATTCATTCCTAACATAACCTCAAATTCTAATTTGCATCTTAAAGGCTAGGATATTCAAGCTTTGTCATCGCAGGAATTGAGAGCCTGTGTACGTAGATTTAAAAAAAACTTATAGTAAACTAATTGAAAAGTAAAACATGATGCAGGCCCATAAGCAAGCTACCATATGGAAATATTAACACTGCAAGTGGGTAAGCAGACGGAGGGATTCCCTTGTGGAAAATTTGTCTCTTATTACCCCACCCATGGGTCGTCAGAATGAATTTCCTCGACGCGACGGAGTTGGATTACAAAAACCTGCCGGAAAACCCGAAAAAAAGGAAGGGGACTGAGATTGGAGGAATTGAACATGTTCAATGATGCATGGCTGGAGATTCGAAGGGGGGCGTCCAGGATTGGGTTGGACTGGAACTGTTTAGCAGGGCAATTGACTGGAAATTCGGAATGAGTCCGTCCAGGAGCCGCAGACTGCTGCCCATAAACCGAACGGGTGTTTTTCCATTGCATTCCCATAGCATGGCTGGTACATACACAAGTAGCCAACCATGGAATCGGATCGACCGGATCCAAAAGGATACACACAGACACTTGGATCGCTTTGCCTGCTCATTTTGTGGTGTATTGGAAATGCAAATGAGGAGTCTCCCGGGAGAGGCTGGCGAGGATCGCAAGGAAGAGAAATGAGGCTCCGGGCGGGCTCCATTCATCACTTTCCCCGTGTGAAAGCCGCTGGAGTAAATTAGGCGGGACTAAATGCGGACGTGTGGCTGAGGGAACAGACATGGATCATCATCACTCACACATCCACTCTCCCAATTAACACCCGTCCGATCCACTCAAAATCCCATGGGGACATGCCCACATCCGAAGTACGGTCCCTCGCTTGTGGAATTTGTGGGAATTGGGAATATTGTAAAGGCCGTGTGGCGCCATCTGTTGGGCAAAAGTGAAACTGCACTCCTATCCTACTCAGAGCTGCAGAAAAGCGATGTTGTGCAGTTGTTGATTATAGATAGGCAAAAGCACAATAATTAAGTTAAGTAGGACTCAACTTTGAAGCAAAGCCATGACGAAGGCTTTTGAGCGGAAAATTTGAAATTAACACGAATTATGGCTATCCACACGGTGTAATAATTACGAATGGATATGTTTTTGATGCAGATGCATACGTGTATACGACTATGACTAATCATAGTTTGCAAACTTTGCCGACTTTGTAACTTTGCAAATTAGTGCGGAAAAAGGGGAGAAAAATTGTCTTACTTAAGGAAGAGGAAAATGTCCCTACGACAATATGCACATCTCTAGATGAGAAACGTGGATTCTCAAATGTGAATCTACATATTCGTTGAGGCCCCGAGGCTACATTAGTTTACTTAGTGACTAATTGGGAAATGGAAGGACAAATTAAGATGGAAAATCTACCTTTAATTACTGAGAGATGACATCTCCTCCACAAGCCCAGCTTCACGCCCCGAATACACATCTTTCCATCTTCCCTTCGACTGATACACTTTGCCTAGATGCAACAGGTAGTTAGTACTTGAACCGTGAGGCGTAATTCAAATTAGTCCGCGCCCAGCGAGTGTTATGGATGGACGAGGCTAAAAAATAACTCACTATTTCAACTTCTCGACAATTAATTTTTGACCAGTCAGCCAAATGAGCGAATTCATCCCGTCGCAGCAGCCGGAACATATCCAGTCCTATAGTTGTTGGGGTAAATATCTGGAAACTCAATTCTCCAGCCCTGCAATAATTTTAAAATATTTAAGATTCAGAACCCCACGTTGTGTGAGCTGGGTAGTAAAAGTAATTTCTTACGACAAAATTTGGCTCTTTCAGACTTTTCGTTTGAATTACAAGAAGATGTTAACAACGGAACAGGATTTTACACGCACGACGAGCGATTTTTGAATGCGAGCTTTAGAAGGCGGGAGAAAACCCTGTTCCCGGCATATACATTGCATAGCAGTTTTATTGTAATGCATAGTGCCATGCCCATGCATGCCGTGAGTGGATCAATAGGACGCAGCGCAGATACACGACTGCGTGTCTATTATTTCGCAATTCGCCTCGTTTCTCCGCCTCGCTGCCACTTCTGCTCAAGCCTCGCTGCCACTTCTGCTCAAGCCTCGCTGCTACTTTAAAGTTTAATTTAACTTTATCAGAGCTTTATTAAATGAGATTTCTACTGCTAATATTAAAACCTTGAGTGTGGGTTTAATACGTTTGCCGTGTTGTAGATTTTCTATTAGAATTTTGAAGGAATTGAAGGATATTTAGGAGGTTAGCATTATGGGACACTCGTTATCACAAAAACACACTTGACATTCAAGGTCAGAGTTGGGATAATCCGGATTATGGATTGATGGATTAATAATCCCTAATTTCTAATCCTTAATCCCATGAATTTTAAAAATTAATCCCTAATCCGACTGAATATATTGGGATCAACCAATCCCCAATCCCTAATCCCGACTTGGGACTAGAAAAAATTGGCTGCAGAGTTGCGATAAGCTGGACTAGGGATTGGTGGATTAATAATCCAGATTAGGGATTAATAATCTAGATTAGGGATTCTTCAGCCATGATAAGAAAGGGATTGCATTGAGTGTAGATGTTAGCAAGCCTTTCCGTTGTCAATGACCTCACGCCAACGGTAAATCAATTCCCAGACGCACTGACCCTTCATCATTACATCCATCACCTGGGGAAAACAAACAAAATGTGCTTTATTTATATGATTTTGCAAGAAGCAGGACTATTTTGCTTAGCTTTGCCAAGGGCTTACTTTCTCGCCTTTCTCACATCGCTTCAAATTAAAGGTCAATTGCGTTGTAGGTCCAGTCCATGAAAAGCTTTATAATCTTCTCGGCTTCACAATATCCCTGAGAGCAAAATTTTACAAATAATTCGTAGTGTATTTTTTAAACCTGGTTGAATGTCAATGTCAATTGTCAAATCCTTCAAAGCTGCCTGCTGTCTCGGCGGCCTCCGCCTCTGATTTCACATCTTTCAATGCCTTCTCGAGATCAGCAATTGCCTTTGCGATTATTTCCTCCTGTGTGTCCAGTTTCAGATTCGGTCAGATTCCGGTTAGAGAACCAAGTTGTCACTCAAATTCGGTTCATCCCACCGATTCACAACATCAAATATGATCATATTGTAAGAAATAACAATTCAAAGACAACAAGTATTTCTAGAAACACGTAAGAAATTGTACAAAAAAGCTGGAAAGGAGGAAGGCAATACTGATGAAGGGTCGACTCGACACTCGACACGTCTTAACTGATGAGATGTAAGCTACATACTATAGGTACTCTGGTTAAGGCAAGGCAGCGCAGCTGTCTGTCTGTTCTTTGCAAATGTTGTAGATCCAGGCTAAGTAGAATAAAGATGACCGTGCCGTTTGACCAGTGAAAACGATATCACATAATTCTGTTTTGAGCCTGTTTTACTTTACATAGAAATTTACACAATAAAGTGTTTCTCACAATTTCGGAATAAATTTAAAGTAAATAAATTAGTTAGCTTTCGATGTAACTGAAACTAGCATTTGTGAATAGCAGCAAGTTTTGTTGACAATTTTTGTTTTGACCTAGAAATAAAGACAAACGTTTCTACTCAACATCAGGCTGATCAAACTTCCTCAACGATCCCCTTCTTTGATTCTCAGTAAATAGATGGGTCAACAACCATTCAGCCAACCCAGTAGGACAGAGATGAAACCCAGTGGGGCAGGTAGGCAATCGAGGGCGGCAGGTAGGGAAGCGAGGGGGGCAGAGAACTAATCCTGGGGGCCAGAATGGCCTTGTTGGCACTGATGGGGTGGGATTCAAAACTGCCACGTACGTCATGATAACCATGATCGCGTAGACGCGGTAAGCCAAAGGCAAAATTCCGATGACAAATTCCCAAATGTTTCCATTCATCAAGGCTAGAACGAGCCCAATGACACCAAATACGACAGAAAACAGATTTATGGCGCACCAAGTTTGACAGCAATACGTTTGGCGGGACACAGTTTGACAGCACAACTCTCCCAAGCAAATTGAATATTCCTAAAATATACGGAAAAGAAATTAACTGCTGATTATACAATAATTTCCACCAGTTAATACTAAATAATTTAAATATTTAATTTTCATACCTCTAGAACTCCGTTGTATAGAAGCAGTGTTAGTAGTCCATTCACCAAAACGAACACTACAAAATTAATTCATAAACATTAATTTAAATTAGAAGCAAATGCAGGATAAATACACTACTTTTGTTTCATAGCAGACAAGACTAGTTTATTTTAAATAAGCAATTGCTGGGGCTTTTTGCTTACCATAAATAACAACCAAAGACATGTGCAAATAGAAGACCTCCATGCTATCGCCATCTTCTATAGTTCTCTGAATATCTC
>JAAXYW010002970.1:0-13193 GCA_036851895.1 Orthonychiurus folsomi | reverse complement strand
CAGAAAAATACTACAGAAGAACTGCAGCCACTCCCACTAGCCACTAACAATGTAACAATCTGCTACAACTCTGAATGAATTATAGCCAAAAAAACAAATTTACCACTACCCACATTATAATGGACTATAAAACTAAGCGAGAAGTGAAGTAGTTTTCTGCTTAAATCCCCAATTGCTCTTGTAAGCAAGAGGCGGGCCTGGAGACTGTCGTTCAATCTCCGCGTCAAAGACTCAAAAATTGAGTTGTTAATTTGACTCTACACATTTACACACATGAGAATTTATTAACTTTAGCAGAAAACTGAGCACTAAGCAAATTCATGTTAAAAACATGAGAATAAAGCACAGGAATGCTGCTGAGAAAACAGTAGAGGATTTGTATACCACACGTTTGAAATACTGCGGACTTCTTGTCCTTTTTGCGGTTGATTTTTTGGCAGGAAACTGCAAATGCGGAGTTTACCCACAGAAAGTGATCAGCGGGTTACTTCTATTTAATGACAATACTTCTTTTAAATCGCACTCACCATACATGGTGAAGCCATGGAAAGGAACTATGCCATTCGGTGGATAAATGACAGTCGATGATTCCGCGGAATGTACGGCCCCAGCCTTTCCTTTGACGACAGCAGTCATTGGACTTTTACTACTGATTTCAAAAAGTTGAAGGAGCGTCACATCTCGACTGAAGCAGAGAAGAACTTGATACAGGGAATCCTCAAATACGAAGTATTGGTCATCATTGGCTGCGGTTAGTTGCACATCCTGCAAAAAAAGAATCAGCCACGCATAAAATATTTACAAATTTTGCAAAGATTAAGTTTTACAGAGGACAGTCAGCTGGACACCAAAGGATCGCATCCCTTAATCATTAAATCTCCGATCGGTTGTACTAAGGATAACATCCCTACTGTGTGGATTTTAGGCAGAGCCTCTTCAAGATAAATTTATTGGGTGATTTCCTTTGAAATGAACTTGCCGGATCAAGAAAGCAGGACGAATTTAATGGTGACAGATGACTATGCCCGACCCATGCCGTTGACTCGGATTCTAACGACTTACAAGAGCTCACAGAATTTATGAACTCCTCTGATTTCCATCCCAAGAAAGTAAAAACCAAGGGAGGAGTGGAAGCCGTGTTCTTGGCCTCTTTTTTATTTGATTCCTTTCTATATTCGCCGTAGATTTAACTTTTGTTTTGTTGGATATGAGTTGAGTTAATTGATGCAATTACTTAACTCTATTGGACGCAAAGCCAACTGTAGAGTGTTTACCAACCGCTTGAATTTGCATGCATGGGCGGAAACTTCTCTGGAGTCTGAAGTGGAGATTTCTCCTTAGCTTTGGATACGTGCATCAGAATCCAAAATCAAAATCCAAAGAGGAAACGCGAATTAGATTGGGTTTAATCGTCATACTTAATAGATACGAATGACATGACAGCCCTTCCTACGGTGTAGGGGATTAACGTTAACGAAATCCTCTTCTAATCCCTCATCGATTGTTTCGTTGCAAACAAATTATACTTCTAAAATCTGTAAGCATGTTGCGCTTGGTTGTAGGTTATTTTGTCCACAATTTGCGTTTCCATTCGCATGAATTGTTTATAATAGCAGAAAAGCTTTTGGGGTTGGCTTAGCGTAGCATGTAATACCTTTGGAGAAATACGTCCCTGTATATTCGGAGAGGACACAAAATATCAATCACATCCTTTTCTCCACAATGCCAGTGAAAAAAAACATCAACGTGGCTGAGCGCAACTTGTTTGTCAATGTCATTTCAAGATGAAGTTTTCTTGTGGAAGGACGCGCATCTCGAAAATATTTTGTGGTGGCTTCGACCTGGGAAAGTAATATGTATTCAGGAGATGTTCTTCAAAGTTCTTGGCAAAGCAACAAACAGCCCCTTGCATTAAATTTATATTCAAATAAGCCCACAGTACTCACAGTAGGCAGGAAGGGACTGGAAATTTAAAAATTATTTTGGCTTGTCTCTTGCCTACGCCAACTGTGACCATTCAATCGCGCAGAACAAAGGATTACAAAAAGTTTCCTCAAAGAAAATATGTATTGTTCATAGAAAAAGCCGGAGTCAAGTGATTGACGAGCCTGTTTTGATTTTGTGGCTGTGAGGTTAACACAGCTTACCTTAGAATTCGCAAAAATGTAAGGCATGGCATAACAATGGTTTCTGAATGTGCAAAAATTATGCTATAACCTGCTAAAATCAGATTATTCAGTTCAGTTTTCTTTTCGTGCAACCATTATCATGCCAGTCAATGCAAATTGTATGACGATATTGGCTAAAAATGTCAGTCAAACTGCAATGCTTGCAGGAAGGGACTGGAAATTTAAAAAATTATTTTGGCTTGTCTCTTGCCTACGCCAACTGTGACCATTCAATCGCGCAGAACAAAGGATTACAAAAAGTTTCCTCAAAGAAAATATGTATTGTTCATAGAAAAAACCGGAGTCAAGTGATTGACGAGTCTGTTTTGATTTTGTGGCTGTGAGGTTAACACAGCTTGCCTTAGAATTCTCAAAAATGTAAAGCATGGCATAACAATGGTTTTTGAATGTGCAAAAATTATGCTATAACCTGCTAAAATCATATTATTCAGTTCAGTTTTCTTTTCGTGCAACCATTATCATGCCAGTCAATGCAAATTGTATGACGATATTGGCTAAAAATGTCAGTCAAACTGCAATGCTTAGACTCAGAAAGCAAAAGTATAAAAGATCTATGCTCAGAGTTTCCAGATACCAGAAGCTTATCAACTAACACCTTGCTTTCAGAAATAAGTTAATAACATTATTAAGGTAAACACTCAAATTTTAAATGACTCGGCTAAATTAAAATTACTTTAACAAGATATATTTTCTTTGAAAATTAGATGAAATCCATCATTTTCCTTGGAATTGCCTTCATTTTGTGTGCTGCTGTCAGCCACATTTCTGCCACTGCTGAGGAACCGGTTGACGATGTAAGTCTTAGTATAAAAATGTACAAAATGGTTTGAGCATTTACTAATAGAAGAGTGACTTGTGTTGTTTTCCAGAAACCTTGTCTTGAGTTGAATGCCCCTTGTTGGTGGGATGAACGCACCGGCACGTGCTGCACCTACCATTGCTATCAACATAAGTTTGATCAGCCTGGATACTGCTCCGTACCTCGACACCCCTAGTTCGAAAAGCCCTGGCAATCTATAAGACGACATTCTTGCCTGAATTATTTTTAGCATCATATGCATTAAGTAAATATATTCTGTTCAATTCATGCAAATGTTTCCTTCTCATGAATAAACTATTATCAGGTATTGGCAAACTTCAAAGGCTGATGTTATTGCAAACGCAAAATAATTATATTCTATCCTTTCCTCCCCTTGGTAATAACAACAAATGTTTGTTTACATATCATGTGTCGTAGGGGTCCCCCCAAGAAACAGCAAATATTCTTCATTCAAACATCAATAATTAAAAATGTGTGTCCTTATTTAGTAATAATACTTTTGCAATATCGCTCATAACTCAAAGGTTTGGATTTTGGATACCGTGCGGTGAGTGTTGACATTTGAGTTATATTCATGGAATTCAAACTTATTTTTTAAACAAGATAAGTGTTAATTTGAGTATTACGAAAAAATGCTGTAGACGCGCCTCTATGTGGCTGGTAATGTACGAAGAGGACATTTAGATTTCCATTTAGATTTCCACATAGTAGCACCACCCAGCATTATGTATTCATCAGTTTAATTAAAACCTTTATCAAATTTCATTGATAGAATACAAATCTTTATGAACGGTAATACAAGTTGCGTTGGCAGGAGATTATCTTTCTTGTGCTTTTTTCCTTTGGCAACAGAAGTATTTGTTTATTGATTAACTCAATTCCTACTGCAACTTTACCGCTGAATACCGAAGAAAGTTTGACGACGAGGCTTTTTCTTTATCTCCGGTTTCTCCGGTTTACGACTATGCCGTGTGTTTAGGTTGGTCATATTAGCCAAGTAGTGTCAGATACAAAAAAAAGTAAATTGTTCAAAGGCTGAAAGGAGGGAATAAAAACTCAAATAAAATCCTTCCCCTCCTTTACGACTTTGTTCCGAGTCCTAACTACGGGTATACTCATAACATAGAATCGGTTTAAGGTGGTGAATCTCACCACATGGAATCCCTTCCGGATATGAAATGTGCCAGACACGCTTCATTTTCTCAAAGAAAGTTAGCCGATATATAAGATATAACCCAAAAGATATTTCTTAAAACTCCGGTGCAAGGATTCTTTGGGCTTTCAGAAAAGTCAAAAAAGTTGACAAAAAGTTAAGGCAAAAATAGGTTCTCAAGTGTGGGTCTTACCTTTAGAATCAAACGATCCACGATGAGATCGGACTTGATGACAGCTAGTTTTAGTTCCTGGTAGTATTCTTGGTGCTGCAAATAAAAAAAAGTCTTGCAATTATATTTATCCTTACACTACAGAACCAGAATTCCCTAAAATACTCAGAAGTTATGCTAGTTTTAATGATGACGATTTCCTAATCCTAGAAGCACAAAGAAGAAAAATAAACGTCAAATAAAATCTTAATAATTAACTTTATCTATTCCAGAAATTCTGTTCTGTTGCAAGAATGAGTCGAAAATTGGAAACTTCGGACAAAAAGGGAGAAAAGGGCAGCAAACCCGTCGTGCACCGTGATATGGGCAGTGATTTTAATCCAGCAAGGACTGCATTTGGGCCTAGAGGCGATGCGTCTACTTGAGCTATTTCACAAGAAATGTTTTCCGGATAAGGTCTGCCACCCTGCAGAAGACCCTTCAAGTGTGTCATGTGGATTGGGCTGTCCTCGTAATCGTGAGACAGGAGAATGCTTGATTGGACCATTTTCTGACTGCTTTCCGGAAAACTATTATCACATTCCTCCATTGACCACAGAGCCAAAAACTCCCCACTCAATTTACTATCGCGGCAGATTTGGAACTAAACCTATGTGTTCAAAGAAGTAAAATATCAAACTGTTCAAGTAATTTTTCAATGAAAACATTTTAAAGCGATTAATGTTGATAGGACTGGGACGAACGGTAAAGTGATCATGAAGACTTCTTGTGAAGAGTGCTGCAAGTTAGCTTTGCCGTACTTCACGGATGCGATGGACTACCACGATCAATATTTACGTGAAATTACGTTCAGACGGTATGTATTCTTTTAATATATTAACTTCCCATCCAGCGCAGTTCGAAAACTGTGACTATAATTTCAGGCTTCTCAAAAGATACGTACCTGGGCTCAACGTTATGAATTTGTCAGTGACTTCATTGAAAGTGTTATCGAAGATTAAAGTAAATGGGTAGAAAATTTCAAATCTAGAGCAAAACTAAAGTTTATTTTAAAACATACAGGAAGCACAAGCACCAGAAATCAAAGACATTGTTTCCTTCATGATGGCGCGAAGTGCTTTCGAAGGCTCATTGCTGGACGCTCAAACCATGACGCCAAATAAGGATCGTAAATATGATGGTCCAAGCCAAGAAACTTGTGTCATCTATT
The DNA here is from genome assembly GCA_036851895.1 of Orthonychiurus folsomi. Taxonomy (NCBI): domain Eukaryota; kingdom Metazoa; phylum Arthropoda; class Collembola; order Poduromorpha; family Onychiuridae; genus Orthonychiurus; species Orthonychiurus folsomi. The sequence goes on along the minus strand of JAAXYW010002970.1, from coordinate 7,649 downwards.
GGGAGGACCCAGAAAATAACACGCTTTGTTAAAATGAAACCAAAAACTACGCATTCTCGATCGCTTCCGACAACTCCGCTGTCAAATCAGTATTTGACCAGGGTCACTAAAATTGAGGATGCAGGAGTTGGTGACCAACGTGGGAGGGACCAAAGCTTTCCAATGCCACCAGGTAATTTTAACAGAGGTCATTAACAGATGTGTGTTGTTCTTTGAAGCATTCGGTTAATTCCATTGTGTTATAGCGGAGGCTATGCAAAACCTTACAAATACGCGAGCAATTATGACAAAAAACAAGACAATTGAAGCCTTGAATTTATCCACGAAGAGCTACAAAGAAATATTTTTAGACGATGAAAATGTTAAAACCCAGAAAGTCCCGGAATACGTTCAGAAAATGCAGCGAAAGAGAATTTCAATTGGAAAGAAACTGGGCACACCGGCACCATCCATGTCAAAAATGAAGCTGCTTCGCCAGCACGTCAACAATGCTTCTCGCGGTTCCAACCAAAGTTTGATGCCAGCTCAGGCCCCCAATCCTCGCATCGTTATTCCAATGTACCTTCCCTGGATACGCCAAATTCCAATCTCAAGCCGGTTTGTTTACGTAGAAGATTGGCAATAATGACCTTATGGCTCTTACTCTTAAATTAATTTGAACTTCACAGGAATTATGCGAAAACAATGAAACTCCACCGAAAACTAACCGCGGAAATTGACCACGGTCGAAAAATCAAATCCATTCATAACAAACCAGAGCCGATGAAACTGAGGGACTGTTCACCATTTCCTATACTAACGCGTCTTCGTTCTGCCGAGAATTCGTTAAGACCCAAATACAAACTCACTAATTCCGAGCGGAGATGCACCCGATAGTCATATTCGACAAGTTGCAAAAAGATGTTCTTTTAATTTTGACCTATTTGGAAGTTAACGAGTTAAGCAGAATAGGATGTCAAATAATTGTTGGATAATTGTGTTTTGTCGGTTGCCGAATGCACAATACCAATATTTTCTGCCAAAACCTACGGTCGACCATAATATTCGGTGCATTTCAACTTGCTAGACTCTTTCTAGAAACTAAAATATATTTTTCCATGTAGTAATTCTCCTGTTGCCAATAATCCAATTCCTTCGAAGCTTCCCACTGCACTGCCGAATGACCCTACCACTACCAGGAAATCAGTTCGAGATCAAATTATTGCGGAAAGTTATGCTAAAGTCTACAATGAAAGGTCTTCCTACAGTAATAATATCTTTTGCGCATCGTATTTAAATGTTATGCTTAATCTAATCTCATGTTCTTATTTGATAAAGTAGAATTCTTCTTAAGGGACGAACTTTTCGCAGCCGCAGCCCAGATAGAATTTGCACTTCTAATATGAAATTTCTACTCAAAGCTTCGCCTCAGATTGTTCCCAAGCCCAGCTCCAAGGGAAATGATAAAAAACTATTCCCACTCACAAAGTAATTCAATGTAAGTATCATATAAATTTAGTATTGAGGATATTCATTATGGATGTTTATCTCTCAAGGAAATCCACGCCGATGTATCAAAATTGAAAACTACTCAGAAAGTCAGTTTAAGTGAAACGATTTTAATTCTAAAGCCGAATCCGTCACCATGCTACCTACTACAAGTATTACAAAAGAGTGAAATGTAAAGCTCCCCCGCACTGAGTAAAATAAATGAGGCGGTTGTAAACGTAAACTGCTTACCTCCTTTGTAATCTTTGAACCCAGAATATGCTGCCAAAGCTTGCCTCGAATAGACGCAGAACATCCTTTCTTAAGAAACTCTTGAGCCACGGCAGCTAATCCCTTGGATTCCACTAGCAAATCAATACAAACTCACGTCAATGACCTCCTCACATGATGAGATCCCTTCAGATTATTACACTTTTCATTCCCTTTTAATGAAATCTCTCATTTAACAAAGGAGAAGCAATTTCAGTAGGTACAGATTTGAGGGTTTGAATTTCCTTTACTTTAATTCAGCAAAGTAAAGAGGAAAGCCGCTTTACGATACTTTCGCTTACCATATTCCCCAAGCCTCGTACGGATCTGAATCACTTTGGGGAATCCACAACTCATGTAGGATGCATAGAATTCTCCATCAGAATCCAGGAGTCTGATTAGACCAAAGTGAGGCTCCCCGGTCGTTAAGTCACCAAATAAACCCTTCTGTCAAATCAACACCCCCGAAAAGAGGAAAACTTTAACCACCTTCCCAAACTTATTCCGAGGCAAGGTCTTAGAAATGTTCTGCAAGAAAATCACACGTACTCATCACACCAAATTTTCCCCTTAAATCCTGCTTGCCTTCCAATGAGAAATAAGGTCCCTATTGGCTCCCTTGAAGACCTTTTCGACCAGCATTTAATGGTTCAATTTCTTTCTGGCTTGGCGCCTTCCTTACTTTTACATCACTTTGCCCCCAGTTCTAGTGGAGTACGTGCCCCTTCTTACTACCAAGACGTTATCCCCCTGTTTCATTTTATTATGTCAATGAAAAAAGACAATCACTTTCCCATCTTTTCCCTACTCGTCATATTCCCTCAAACTGGACATTACGCTTTTAATGCCCTTTTAACAACTCATTCTGGCAAAGAAGTACAACGGAAATTAGAAAAGTAATATTTTTAAGAGAGCAGATCTTGAGTCGAGGGGAGGATCGGATGGTTACAAAGGTCATCACGTAATTTGCGTGGGTTTGATGGTAATCTAAAGTTCTTACGCACGACTTCCATGCATTTACTCTACGTCGAAGTATTTCTAGGGAATCTGTGATTTGAATACTTTACTGCGTTGAGGTCTATTTCGGTAATTTCGGAGAAACTAGAAAACAAGAGGACAATATTGGTAATAAGCAGTAATTTCCAACGAACTGTGCGCGTCAACGTAAAGTTGGGGAGTTATTATTATGTATTTTGCCTTGTGTTCTGACGAAACGATTAGTTGATTAGCAAACCAGATTCATGACAATACTGACAATAAATGTTGCTTCACAAATAAACTGGATAGGACTCTCTAATTATGGTAGTTCTTACAATACTCTAAGATATATGTCTAATTATTGGCGGGTAAGACGGTTAGAAATAAATTTAATAAAACATCAAAAGCCAACTCACCAATTCTCTCAACGTTTTCACTTTTATGGGAACTGAAGGTAATGAACTCCACAACTTTTCGGCCCTAAAATTTTTTTAAAGAGCATTGATGCCATTTATTATGAACTCGATCAATCCGTTAACAATTTAATTAATTCTGCTTTAAGTTTATAAAAAAATATGAGTTGGAGTAGTAATGGTAGGAGAATGTAGAAGAAAAAGAAGTGTAGTGTCCAGACGTCTGTCGTCTGAGATTTGGAAAAACTGCCGCTTGAAAACAAATTTAATAAGACAGATTGCTTTAACCAAATTGTTCTTCCTTCCGTCGGTCTGTCGACAATTAATTTTAGTTTCTCAGGCTGGGATTGTGCTTTCTAAGTTTTATCTTTCCCCAATTTTTATGGAAAGGAGGTCAAAAATGGACGGAACGTATTAATCCTGTTGCTGTTAAGTGCAGTATGAATATGTCATCTCCTGTCACCAAACACATGCATATATTTTATGGCTGCAAACCCTGGGATCAAGCCAAGAATTTATGGCGAGTATTGAATTTCATACGTTGTTGCTCAAATCCCTTCTCCGGTGTATTCAAATTCCAACCCTTACAATAATGTACTGAAATAAAATGCACCTTACCCAATCAACTGGTAGTTTGGATTCGAAATTTGAAGTATGCAATCCAAGAAATCCTTTGGGGAATAAATGGGCTTGAATCTGAAAAGATCTGTAGTAAAAAGCATAAGAGAAATGCTCCAGGACTTCTGGTAACTTTCATGGTATTGAGAATCAAAAATTCACAGCTTGTAATCTAATAAATTCCTTTTGCGAACACGCGGTTGGATTACAACCACTTGTAAATATTTGAGTTCTACGTTTTGATCCACTTGTGGTATTCATCAAGTCAAGTCATCCGCACGACTGACTGAATTCTGCGTGGAGCATAATCCTATTAAGCCTTAAATAAATATTTGGCAATCCATTATTGGTTTTAATGATAAATTTTGCCAATGCGGTTCGGATGGATATATTTGTCAGCAAACTGTGTACTCTTACTACACTAGGAATCTGGAGATATCCTGAATCCAAACGAATATCCTGCAATCTGGATCAATTAAACCAACTCTCCACTTTGCATCTCGTCAAATATTATTTGTTTCCTCAAATATTGCATTCGCATAAATTTTGCAATTTATATTCCAAACGCGGGGAAAGGCGGTGAAGGAAACGCGGATTCAACCGCAATGAAAAGAGCAACTCAGGGACTAAGGGGCGAAGGATTCCAATGGAATACGGTCTACGACGGAAGAACATTGTGGGGATGTTAATTTAACCATTCCCATCTGCTCCATTCCAAGCAGAAGTAGACCCACTTCACTTCTCCTTAATTTTGACTCCGCGTCTAAAGCCCCATATCCGGAATGAAAGAAAAGATAAAATCCCTCGCTGCTCCGGCTTTACTTTCTCTCGGCCAAAAGTTGAGACCCAACTCCAGTGGGTGTTCTTGCTTTCTTTTATTATCTTTCGCTTGGCGGAGTTTTCCCTTGCCCTATGGCTCCATTTTCATCACAACAATACCCTCCCTGGCTATTTCCTGCCTTCCAAACAGTTGGGGTGGAAATTGTACTGGAACGAATTCTTGAATGCACAAATGGGTCAATGGTTTTATTTTTAGTAATGAAATAAAAAAAACAGCTCAGGAATATTTCTATATAGGAACTCTTACACACGACACAGTCGAGTGATCATTAAAGCATCAAATTTCTGCTTGTGTAAGCATTCTCAAAATTTGTCATTCTGTGCAGGTATTACACTTTTCTGTAAGACTACTATTTCTGAGCTTGAACTGTTGAGTGAACAATTGAATTTTATTGAAAAAAAATCAAAGTATTTCGTGCACTTATATTAGTTTTGTTATCTCCACTTGCGTGTTTCTCAGTGATCAAAGTAGTTAGCGGAAAATAATGTTGCTACTTTGGCTCTTTGAATTTGAAGTGTTTCAAATCGATCAGTCGAGCGTGATTAAATATATACGGGAAGAACTTTCTTCAAAACTTACACCATTTCAAGTACTTCAAAGCAAAATGAAATTTCAGTATATCATTATTGCACATGGATCCTTTACTTTCTAAGTTGGGAATCGTGTAAGGAATGTAAAAATACAAGCTTGGCCTAAGGATACTAGGATACGACTTTCCACATGTATTTTTCAACCTGCATGTGTAATCGCTTTATTGTATCATTCTCACACCACAACCTTTAAACCTAATTTTGTAAATCCCTTACCCACGTCCCATTGACTAAATTCCGACCAATTTTCTTCCACCATTTCTTGCTCAGATGTAAGCCTTCCCCGGGCAAGTGGTGTTTTCAACTCCTTTGCCATTGAGGTAATGGATTTCCAAATTCTCGCTTCCCACGTTTCCTTAAAAATGAAATAATCACTTTTTAACATGGCCTACACTTAAGAATCATTGCACCGTTTAAATAAATAACCTGGTGTTTCTTCATGTAATCCAAAGGTTCAGAAGAAAAGTGCTTAAAGCCTACGCATCGTTCCTTAAGCCAATGAAAAACCATATTCCGCAGATTTGTATCCAGATTCCGACTTTTAGCTTGACTGAATAAATTGTTCTTGAAATCCAGTATGCTCATATCAGGTGCGGCCACTGACCTCTGAAAAATTCAATGTTTAGTCTCAACTTTTGAAGTTTTGCGTTTTTGCAGGAAATGCAATTCGGTTTTTAGAACGTTTTTATTTTCAGCAAAGGAATGCCTACTTGGTCAGTCATTGCAACATTATTCTCTTATCAAAACAAAAATTAAGTTAAAATACTGTGCAAACAACGTTCGAACCTGGAGTTCTTGGTAGAAGGATTTGTATTGCAGCATTTTAGGAATTTCATTTGCAATACGAGACGCCATAAAATGATGGTTGATTTCTTTAGTAACTCCTTCCATTTTTCTTAAAAGAAGCCCTTGATTGTACAGCTGTTCTTACGTCCGACTATAGCTCCACAACCTGCTCAGGGTTTCACTCAATAGAAGTTCAATTTATCTGGTTTCCAATTCGGAGCACAAATACACCAAATAAAAACAATTTCCAGTTTAACTACGGCAAAAGCAGTAGAATAAAGTATTTTTATTCATGGGATTCGTATTGTAGTTTCAGTGCTTTTTTCAATTGGAAAACTAAATGTGCCTCTGGGGAGAATTTTTCTAGGTTAGGGATTTTCTACAGTCCTTTGGGAATATTGTGAGATGTCAATTTTGAATTAAGTTTACATCTGTCCCTTAGAGCAGTATGTTTCCTTGCTCCTGCACATTTACAATATGCTTCAGGCCAAGCACGACGAAATCGATCAAACTTTGCGACGTTGGACAATATAAACTTGATTTAAATCGAATCAACAACCGTGAGTTCAGTGAAATGTCTTCTTTCTCCGATCCTCAGCATTTTGCAATAAGTGTAGTATCACATCACATGCTTTACAACTTACAGGTTTCCTCCCTGGTGTAGTATCTTAAACGACGATCGAGTCTACGGTTAGGTGCTACTACATTTTGAAAATCAAAAGCCCTACGTGTACTACATTCATAATATTTAAAAAAGTTTTTCAATTATAATTAGAATTTCAATTAATTAGCGTCATATTGCCCATAAAACGAAAGTAATCTATCACTACTTTTTACATAAATGGCTGCACTGCAATAACCTCAAACACAAAGGATGCATCCCAGTTTGGACAGAAATTACATCAAACTATTTAAGGCTTGAAAACTTTGTCTGGTACTTTTCAAAGAAAACCTTTGCCTTCCTAATTTGTTTTAAGAAACCAGCCCTCTTCAGAGTTTTAATAGGATTTATTCTTATCTTGTTCGAACTGCACTACTAACATTTAGTCGGTAAGTGAAGTCAGCCACTGTTATTTTTCTCAAATCTCTCCAACACGGGTGGTTTTCGAGTTTTTTTGCTAACAAGACCTTACTTAGACAGAAAAGCAAACAGGCATTATAACCTTGGCTAAGACAAAGAATATGCGGAAGGACAAACATAAAATACGTTAATGGCAACAGTTTGGAATCACCCAGCGGGAAAGCTTTTTTCCATTCTATTTATTCCTAGCTGCAAGTTGTCACTCCAGGCTTTATTTCAGCCAGTTTTGCCAGTTATTGTCCTGAAAGAGGAATTCCGTTCCGCAAGAGTATGTTATATCTCCATTTACTTGCCACCCAGAAAACATTATGGTGCAAACTTGCGCTATTTTGAGGAACTGGAATTTTCAGAAAAACGTATACAATTTTAGTCCTGACCTTTTCACGCCATCGAGTTATAATTTAAAATCGGTTCAGCAGTGTCAGCTTTGGAGCAGGTAGAGAGCAAACACACAAACAAGTATTTGTTTTTAATATGATCATTACAATATGACTCTCTTTTAATTACAAGTAGAGTAGTAATTTAATTGTCCTACAAATGCAGTTTGCCTATAATTAATAATACTGAAATCAAAAACACAGAAAGTAGTTGGCGCGAAAAGCGTG
>JAAXYW010002969.1:0-13196 GCA_036851895.1 Orthonychiurus folsomi | reverse complement strand
CCCCCCCCCCCCTCTCGAAACCTGTGTACAGCGTTTTCTCGGAAACTATCAACTATCCGAAAAAAGTGCTGAATAAAAAAATTTGACAAATTCAATTTTAAATTGACTATTTTTTTCTTTTTTTCAAAATTCGTCTCCATTCTCGAGTTATGGGACTTTTTATCCGAGAAATAGCGTTTTGATAGATAAGGAGAAACATTTCAAGGAATTTTCTTTTTTTATTCGATTCCCCTTTAAAAATAATGAGGAAAAGCTTATAATGGCTTCTGCAAGGCAATTGCAGGATTCTGAGCTATGGAGGTTTGAAGCTTAACATTGGTTGGCATGGTCCATGGCCGTTGTACATAAGGGGCGCATGCCGCTGCTATGCTGCACACGCGCGGCTGTTTGCTAGGCGCGGGTGCCTATGCTATGCTGCATACGCATTGCAGGAAGTTCTACAGGCACTTGTTTATTAGGCGTTGCTATTAACCACCACTCAAAAGAATGAAATAAAATTTGGCCTTAGGAAAAGGCCGATGACTCATTAGGCGGGTTGGCGTGGAGCGCCCTTAAAAGAATCAAACATGATTTTTTTGTGTATTTTTTCTTAAAAACTTTAAATAGGTTGTTGTAGCGTAAACAAAACATTGTTAAAATTCCCATATGCCAGTTGTTTCTTTTGTTAATATCTTCAACCTGACGAAGACTTCAGAAAGGAAAGTCAAAAGCTTGGTTCAAAAATAAAGGAGTTATATCAAATATGTCCTCGTACGCCGGTGAATTACTGCAAACGTATAATTTGAGAGGATGGAAGCATTTCAAATCTAACCTGACACGCTCCCACGGCGGGAAAATCGTGAAAGATATTACACAATTAGAGTCACTGGAAATAAAACGGATTCAAGTATTCAACAACTCGATTTTCTTTCGGAGATGCCAAAAACACGACGTAATTCCTAATGGATTCAAGTTACACCAATTAACAAAACAATTCGGAAACACACGGGAGGTTTGGAAATGAAACGAATTTGCTGAACAGAAACTATTGAAAGTCCATTCAAAGCAGAGCTACATAAAACTGAGAGAGCTAATCTCAAGAAAGAAATCAGAAATCCGTGAAACAATTCCATCGTACTGGTCTTGGCTATGCAACTTAATAAATCGCAGCTTAGAGAAATCACATTTGAAAAGAAAAAGTCGCCAAATGAAAAAGTTCAATAGTTTACAACAGATGGCACTGGAAACCTTGACCGAGAAAAAGAAAAAAAAGTTTTAAATTAAAAATTTCTAACATTATACATAACCTCTCTTCACACAGCATTACCCCTGATGAGGATAAGCTACTAAACCTAGGCTTAAATTTTTTGCTACCGATTAAAAACCCAGTGGTAACTATGATTGACACCGCAGTATCAATTTACTTGAGAATGCTAAGTTTGGATACTCCGGACCACAAACAAGACAGCGTTAGATCGGGAGTAGCCAGTCTAATGAAACAGGAATTGAAAAACAACAATAAATTGATCAAATGGTCTGGGTGGATTTCAACAAGCATCAAGTCTCTACAAAACTCAAAATCACTGTGCATTTGTAAAGCAGACAAAGGAAACGCTATAGTACTTCTTGACAGAACGACATATGATGAAAAGATGAGAAGACTACTATCCGACGGAGAAATTACAAAAGCAGGTAGAACAAATGAGCAAATCATTACTGGACAAAGGAGTATTAAAAAAAGAAGACTGGACAAACATGGTTGTTAAGAATCCCCAAGCACCGCGGTTGTATGGAGCTCCAAAAATTCATATGGAAGGCATCCCATTAAGGCCAATTGTGGACTTCCGTCATTCTTCCACATACAAACTTGCGCAATATCTTCTGACAACTTTAAAACTACTAACGGAAGGACACAAATGTACAGTAAAAAATTCCATACAATTTATAGAGGAAATGAAATCTGTCAAAACCAGACCCGGCGAGGTGAAGCTGTCATTTGACGTAGTGTCCCTGTTCACTAAAATACCTATCAAAAACACATTGGACATTGTAAAAGAAAAACTACAAAAACAAGACAATTTAGAGGAGATAGCCAAGCTTTCAGTGGCAGAATTTGTGGAGTTGTTAGAAATTTGCTTATCTTCTACGTATTTCAAATACAATGAAAAATACTATGGACGATTAAGGCACAGCAATGGGCTCCCCTATTTCACCAGTCATAGCTGAAATATTTCTTCAAAAAATGGAGAATAATCTGATTATAAAGAATAGAGACATAATAATATGGAAGAGATACGTAGATGATGTATTCACAATTATCAGAAGAAGAAAAGTAGACGAAGTACATGATTTGATCAACGGATATCATACCAACATAAAACTCACAAAAGAGTTGAGACAAACGAAAACCTGCCGTTCTTGGACTTGATGCTTTATGACAGACAAGATCAAAGTCTGGGGCACTTTGACTATTGAAAACCGACTCATACTAACAAATACCTCAATTACAATTCGTTCCACCCGAATGCACACAAGATAGGAGTCGTGGATACTCTTTTTACTAGAGCGTACCGACTATGCAATAAAGACCATTTGGAGTTCAATTTGTCACAAAAGTATTACAAGAAAATGGTTACCCTTTGAAGTTCCTAAGATCAAGAGCCGAGACTACCCGAATAAACGCAGCATTACCATTATCACACAAAACTCAGAATACTATGATCAAGCGAGCAATCCTTCCTTGGGCCGGTGATGTAACAAGAAAAACTGCACAATATTTAAGACGACGTTTAAACATTAAAATTGGATACGTGCCGGGACCAAAATTAGGTAATATATTATGCAACGCAAAAGAGAAAAATGTTCTGGCAAAAGCGGGAGTATATTCTATCGAATGTAACGACTGCTCCGCAATATACATTGGAGAAACTGCACGAGAGTACAAAGTGCGGATAGCGGAGCATAAGAACGATGTCAAAAAGAAGAATGTTAAGTCACCGGTTGCCATCCACATGCTAGAAAACGAGCATAGCCTGGACCCTAATAGCTACAAATTATTTTTCGCAGAGGCAAGAACAGCATTTTGTAAAACCAAAAAGCACTTCAAATCCGAGCAACTAAGGACAAAATGAACTATTCTAAAGGCGTCCCAGTGAACAATATATGGTGCTCATCACTCCTGGATTTGTTATAAAACGCCGCACTCCTAGTAACAATTGAGGTTGTTGTAGCGTAAACAAAACATTGTTAAAGTTCCCATATGCCAGTTGGTTCTTTTGTTAATATCTTTAACCTGACGAAGACTTCAGAAAGGAAAGTCGAAAACTTGGTCCGAAAATAAAAGAGTTATATCAAATATGTCCTCGTACGCCGGTGAATTACTGCAAACGTAAACTTTAAATTATTTGTTTCGGTTTCCGCCGGAAAAATAATTTTAAATTAACAAAATGTTTATAAATGCGTACATTTTGGGGGAATTCTTTCCCAAAACGTGAAAACTCACAATTGTATTAATGGTATATTCAAAAATAATCAAAGTTTACAATGCAAAGCGGTCCGGATTCCCCTGTGCTGTATCTGTCTATTTTTTCTCAATGGATTTCTACTGATGCTTTTTTTGTATGTTGTGTCAAATTTGTTGATGTGTAAAAGCACAGAAAGTACTGAAGGATTGATTTAGTTGGCAGGTAAATTTTTCTTTTTATACTAGACCAATTAGTATGTTCTTGCGTGAAAAAACTGTAATGGTACTGCAATAAACAGAAATAAGCCAAATTCAATTCAATTCAACTTCACTCCCAAGAATCTGCACAACCACTAGCACAAAACACACACAGACAATATTGTTGGTAATCCCATAAAAGTGAGACACCTTGTAGTCCACATAAAGGGCTTCACGGACGGTTTTATAGGTATTGTCATGAGAGAAGTCAGTTTTAAGTTTAGTGGTTTCGATGTCGATGTAATTTTGGGTATTTATGATTTTTGGAGCAAAATGTAATTTAGGCTTTTTAATAATTAAATAAATCAAGTGGTGGTCTAAAAAAGTAACTGGAATTACACCCGATTGCTTGGAATAATTATTTTTGGTTATAGTAAATGTGGTCAATTAACGACTTAGAACCCGTGTAGACTCTAGTATTATCTTTAATTAATTGTGTGAGACCATGGACATTCATGTTTAATGATTTCCTGAGAAGTAGGCAAAGACGAATTTAAATTTATGTTAAAATCGCCAAGCATGCAAATATCAGACGAAATTTCTCTAATTTGTAACATTAAATTGTTAAGAGTAGGAAAAAAATAATTTTCATTTGAGAGATAGCCCGGTGGTCGATAAAGTAAAATAATTATGAGAGGTTGGCTATTTGGGAAATGAATAGAATTGGCCAGTAATTGCACGTTATCGTTAAACTGTATGTCAAAGTGTAATTTAGTGCAGTTCTGTTTGTCATTTACTTATGTAAGGAGGCCACCACCTCCCCCGCAAGTGTTAGTTACTCTATCTTGGCGAACTACAGCAAAGCCAGGGATTTGGACGTTGTCAACAGAAAGTGTGTGTAGCCAAGTTTTTGAAAGAGTTAGTACATCAAGTCCATGTTGTGTAATAAGAAACGTTATATGTTGTACTTTCTATCTATTGATGCTCCGAACATTTAAAGGAGCCACTTTAAACCCACCTTGTAAGAAATCTACATTAATGTCAATGTCAGAGACCGAGTCAGATGAGAAAAAGTCATATCTCTTTGAGAATACTTCGTCGTCATTTGGACAGTCATAGAAGGGAAAGAGACAACCGAGGTATTGCTGTACTTCGTTTCGAGCAGCCAGTGTTTGTAGAGCCATGTGAGTTTTGAGGGAAACCAGTGTCAGTCAAAGCAGTGGTTTGTAGTTGGGACGAGCATTGAGTACAGGACAAATTGTCTAGCAGAATGTGTACTTTGACTTGTGAAAGCTGAATCATAGCAAATTTTTCCGAGTGGATTTGCCTTTTGCATATGTTGCAGCATAATTTATGTATTATTGAATTGGGAATTTGTTGGTTACAGTTACGCAAGGTTTACCTTGCGGTTCATTGTACGGGATGGTACGATACGCAGCACATTTTAGCTGACAGGCTTTACAGGTAAAAAACAAACAACGCAATATATTGTATACCTTGTGCGGAAGGCCATGCAATATATTACTTCACCCAGGTGTACTAACGTAAATGCAACGGTGGGGAACGATAGGCCAGTCTATAAAGGACCTCTCCGATTTCCACCACCCGCACGATCCCCACCCCCCTTGTTGTCATTAGTTACATTCATGTAGATTTGTCAACGTTTAAAAGTTATAGGTCAATAAATAAAATAAAACTATGTCGTACAAGTAAGATAAATAAAGAATAATAAATAAATATAAAATTAAGTCTGAGCTTGTTGAAACTTATCATTTGACGACTCGTCGTTCCGGCACATAAGTATCGGGGAGTCTCCGTCGATAAAATTCACATAGAGCTCTTTGTTCTTTATAGTTCTTTTTGATTTTGGTGTAGATTTCCGTCGTTGGTTATTGTCCGAGTTCAATTTTTGAACTCGCTGGTTCCCCGGTCAATAGCGACTCTTGTCCAACTTCTACTAGTCACGTCCTGGAGGTCAAATTGGGGGCCCAGGATATACAAAACAAAAATTGCTGCCTCCGGGTTCGGGCAGGTGCCTTAGACTCGGATACAGCGGAGGGATACAGTGTGCGTATATCTGGGCAAGAACAGGAGGAGAGGAGAAGAGGATGTTACTCTGGCATAGGACGGGGAGGGAATGAAGTAAATGTCCTCTTGTCTACTTATGTCACTTACAGTTTGTATTAATTTACACGCATGTGCCGCAACCAATTGAATACTTTGCTGCTCCCATAAATATGCAAAACCGAACCGTTCTATTTGGTGTTTCATTTGCAATGTCCATTTATACTCTATTTTCTGCGCTGGCTACCTTCCACAAGTTATTAGTTTAGCCAAACATAATCAGGGATACCTTCTCTCATCCATACATAATACCTTTAGCCAATATTTGACTGCCGCGTTACTTTTGCTTCAAAACATTAAATACTAGTTTCAAGCCTAAGAATATATCCTGGCACACTGCTTTGTAAACCTAAAATTCCTAGCTTGAACTGTTTTCAAAATATCATAATACCTTAAACCCCATATGTGAATAAAGTACAAAACTGATGACAAACAAATGGAGTTAAATAATTTTATTTTTGATTCCCAAGATCTTATTTTACCCATAATTGTTTTCCACACCGAATACATAGCCCTCATTCCTTTACTTTTAAAATGCGTAGCCGCCTTTCTAAACATACAATGACTCGAAAACGGCACTCCCAAATAAATATAGTCCGAAATTATATCTAACTTCCTATTGCCGTATTTGAAGATTTCTTTCCTACTCACTTTGCCTCCATTCCTAAAAATTACTATTATCAAAAGTCTAATTTGATGATAGTAATATTTGTTTATGGCAAATAATACTCCGCTTTATACTTGGTTGACAATCCGTAATGAACGCTTTGCTTTATTGCCCAACGTTCAAAACACAAGAAGGCAACTTGACTCCCAAATCCACACTGTCTCTTATAAAAACACAAATAATTTCCCTTATCTTTAAAACAAAACACGTGTCTTGCTTTTCATCTGCAAGGACAAGGGTGACAGAAGTCACGCCGAAGGGAAATACATTTTTATGTATTTATTTCCTAGCATGCATTTTCACATTCCATTTCCGTCCCACGTCCGCCGCATGCACATGTGGTGTACTCGCACTCTTCCATACCCATGGAATATACCCGCGGCTGTGAACCAGACCCTTGGTCAAATGACCTTATCTCGGTTCCTCACATTATTTTAGTTTTTTCAATCTTGACTTTTAAATCTAAATTATTGAAATACGTTTGCAGCCAATTTATTTTCATCTGTAGCGAGAATGCGTTGGGCGCAAGTACAACCATATCATTTGCAAACATTATAAAAATATCATTAGGAAAAGAATGGTTCTAAGGCGAAAGGGGTCCATGCGCAATGAAAAGAATGAAATAATTTTTTTTATTGAAAAATAATTTCTCAATTAATTTAAAATACAAAATCCCACACTACTATTAACCACATAATCTGCGTATCTCCGTCAGACGTTTGTTTTTTCTATATCCATGGCGTTGTTTTTGCATTTTACATTTTTTAATGTTGCATTTGTCTATTTCATTTGCATTTACGTGTAAACCGTAAATTATTTATTTCGCTATTATTATTATTTATCAACAGTATTAGGTAGGTAGGTTTTGCACGCAATTTCAAAGAGGTACCACATGCAAGGTCAGCCTGCGAAGCAGGCTGCCGCCGCTAGTTATAATATATTTTGATTTCCGCCGTGGTTTCGCTCATCGCACACGACATAATTTGGGATGGACTTTTGAATTCCCATATAAATCAAGCGTCGAACATAGAAGCATGATAGGCCAAAGATAGGTAAGATCAACAAGGTCGAAGTGATCGAATTTGCTAATCACGGTTAAACCCGAATTTGGCAAAGCAAAACTTTTTAGATTCTTTCGAAACAAAGCATATTTTGGAAGCCATGAAATTTATGTTGAAAACAGAATGCAGTCATACAAATGAGCTGCCAATAATTACAGGTGCAGTTGTAGTAAGTGCATACCGTAATTGAACCAAAGAGAGCCACGGAATATTTAAAGCTGCATTCCCGTGACCCGGGCTGTATTTGAGCCGTTGGCTATATAGGGGACCCGGATTATATTATAATATAACTCATTGGAATCAAAACATTCTAACAAAATATAATATGCCCGTCTATATATTTACCCATTGAGTTACCAATTGATAGCCGGGCTATAACTGGAGCCCGGGTTGCATTCTTACAAATTGTGTTTTCACCGGGGTTCTATTTGAGCAGAGGGCTCTAGTCGGAACCGGGCTCCAATCAGTCAATTGGAGTTACAGTTGTAGTTGGTGCATAACCAAACAAATAGAATAGAATAAGAATAGAATATATTTCTATTCGAATAAACAATTCAGAACTTTAGAACCAACACTATGCAATTAGCATGTTTAGTATTGATCTGCGAAACCATGGCGGAAATCAAACCTATTTTATAATTTTGTATTTTAAATTAGTTGAGAAATTATTTTTCAATAAAAAAAAATTATTTCATTCTTTTCATCGCGCATTGACCCCTTCCGCCTTGGAACCATTCTTTTCCTAATGCTATTTTTATTTCATTCTTTTTAACGTTTTGTTCAAACAAATATTCATGTTTTATATGCGGAGATCGCCCTAGCAACAATGCACCGCCGCGCTACACGCACGTCGCCTGCAGCGCATCTGCAGCCTTATGGAGATATATGGGCCATGCCAATACACACAAAACTTCAAAGCCGCACAGCTCAGCCGTTTCCAGTTCCGGCCCTGTAAAGTTTGTATCCGTTTTGGGGTTCCATTTGAAGGGGAATCCGAATTTCAAAAAATGTATCTGAAAAATGTTCCTCCTTTTGCCTCAAAACTCAATTTTTCGTGCTTAAAACGCTCTAGCTCTCGCTGTGAGCAAAATTTTGAAAAATACTGAATGAGGTCCTCTTCATTTTTGCAAAAATCAATTTTTTTGTTTCAGTAATTCTTTTTGATCCGACCCAGCGTTTCCGAGATCCAACGGGGACAAGGTTTTTTAGTAGGGGGGGGGGGGTAAACTAGGGTTAAATACCAGACGTCAGTACTTTTTTGTGCTACGTGCGGCCTGCGTGCGCCGCGCCCGGTGCGGTGTGTGTGGCTGGACGTGTAGGCTAGCGGTGCCCGTGTATGGTAGCGATGCGCGGTTTCCGCCTTGGAAAAATAGGTGGCTTTTTGAAATGTTTATACCACAAAAAGGTTGACTCTGAACCTAGTCCTGAATGTCTGCTATATACAAGCTGAAGAGCAATGGAGATAAAAATTCTCCTTGCAATAAACCTTTTGTAATGTTAATTACATCCGAATGCCGGTACTCCAAACGTATTTTAGTTGTTGCTTTACTATAAAGACTGCTTAGAATTCTCAAGATTTTACTTGACACTCCTAATTTATTCTAATTTATTTAATTTTTACCATAATTTCGGATGCGGAATAGATGGGAATGCTCTGGCAAAATCTATGAATATAGCATACACTTTAAACCTTTTCCCAGTTAAACCAATTTGAACTCCTGCATTTAAGGTGAATATTTGATCCTCACACCCCCGTCCTTTTCTGAAACCACTCTGTGCCTCTGGCAGAACACCAGCCCCTGTTGTCCAAAGAGCTAGCCTATTGTGCAATATTTGTGTGAATTTTTTTAATATTGGATTCAAAAGTGCAACCGGGCGGTAATTGTTTGGATTTTCAGCTTCCCCTTTTTTAAACAGCATAACTATATTGATTCTGCCCATTCACTATTGCAATTCTCGCTGTCAAACACACAGTTTAGAATTTCTAGCAAATAAATTTTTGCCTGTACTGGTAAATTATGAAAGAACTCATTTGATACCAAATCCGGTCCTGCTGCATTTTCTAATTTTAAGCCTTTCAAAACTCGGTTTAACTTCTCTAGTGTAATATCTTGATCTGACGTAGGGTGTCTTGCATCACTGAACTCTTCTGCAATGTTCCATGCAGACGGTTGCATGATCGAGTTATAATAGCGCTCCCATTCTTCTCCACTAATCTGGTTTGGTTCACTTGGTACAAATATTAAGCTTTTTACTACTGCCCAGAATTTGGCTGCTGACTTGCAATTGATTAATTTCTAATTGCAATTTCTTTTGTGATTTCTTTTTTTGCTCTTATACAAAGCATGTACATCCTTTCTCAAATCCGCAAACTTTTCCCTCTCCGCATTTCCCCATTTTTTAGCCTTAGCGTATTTAAGCATTTGAATTAAATCCTGTCTTCTATCAGTGCATTCTTTGTCAAACCATGGTTTATTATTCTTCTGAGTCATGCTATATGATTTTAGTAATCCCAACTGATTTCCTACGGAATGAATTGAGTCTTTAAATGAATTATAGCTCTTGGTAAATTCCGATGCCTGCAGTTCAGACGTTAATCTTAAATTAAATTCCTCCGCAACATCATCCTTCCATCTTAGCCTTACTGTCTTTCGTACTTGGATTTGCCTCATTATTACTAGCTATTCTAATACTGCACGGGAAGTGGGTACTCCGTGTCACCGGTAATATTCTAAAACCCAATGTCACAATTGCCGCGCGTTGGTTACAAAATGCCAAGTCAATAGTGCTTTTTCCATCTGAGTTTAAGAAAGTAATCTCCGCACACAAGTCACCTAGTGTTCGTCCGTTTAATAATAAGAATCCCAACTCATTCATACTTTCCATTAATGCTAACCCTCTTTTGTTTGAAATCTCATCCATTGATGTTCAATCTGCTTGTACCGTCCTTGTGAATAACATTCCTTCAACTAGCCCAGACTCATTGCCAACCCTTGCATTGAAATCCCCGCATATTATGATAGGAATGCTATCGTAATTTTCATTCAATTCCTGCAGTCTGTCTTGCAGCTCACCTAAAATATGGTCATACTCTTTACCTGGCTGTATATATGTATTTACAATAACAAGCTCTTGCTTTGCATTTTTTCATTAGGCGGAAACGAGCACCGCCTGACCGCGTGGGATCCGCGCCCATAGCAACGCTGCGCGCCCGTGCGGAAAAGTACGACTAATGTATGCATTCCCCCCCCCTCGAAACCTGTGTACAGCGTTTTCTCGGAAACTATCAACTATCCGAAAAAAAGTGCTGATTAAAAAAATTTGACAAATTCAATTTTAATTGGACGATTTTTTTTCTTTTTTCAAAATTCGTCTCCATTCTGGAGTTATGGGACTTTTTATTCAAAAAATCGTGTTTTGAGGGATAAGAAGCATTTTAAGGAATTTTATTTCTTTTATTCGATTCCCCTTCAAAAAAAATGGAAAAAAGGTCATAGTGTCTTCTGCAAGGCAATTGCAGGATTTCGAGCTATGCGGGTTTGAAGTTTAAAATTGGTTGGCATGGCTAATGTTGAATGTCCATAAGTGACGGCTGCAAATGCTAAGCTGCACACGCAATGGAGGCGGTGCTAGGGTACTACAAGCGCGGTTGTTTATTACGCGTTGCTATTAGCCACCACTAAAAAGAATGAAATAAAATTTGGCCTTAGGAAAAGGCCGAGAACTCATTAGGCGGATGTGGTGTGGACCGCCCTTGAAAGACTGAAACAAGATTTTTTTGAATTTTGATTTTTTGATATTTTTTTAAAAAACCTAAATTTGAATATATTTGTACCGGTTTCCGCCAGTAAAATGATTTGATATTAATAAAATGGATATCTTATTGTAGGCAGTGCTGTGATTGGCTCTTAAATTAAGAAACTATGTAGTATAGCTATGTATAGAAACAAGCTAGTTTGGGCACGTTAGTTACATAAATCAAATAAAGTTAACATTTCAAATGCAATACGAGGGAACAGCTTGTAGGGAACTATAACCCCCGACCTATTTAACTGCTAACTATACTTGTCAAAATTACTCATTAATTTAACACAAGGATAGTGCAAATTTAGAAAGAATGGATACAGCGCCGTGAGTGCAGGCCGTTTTCATTGTGACTTCGATTATTTTTGAATGCATGGCTAATACCGTAAATGACATAATTGAGCCGCGGGGCTCTATTTAAAGACGGACCCTCAGGACCCGTGCTAATATAATTAAATGTCAATCTGAAAGATGGAAAATTGACACTTTTTATTTAAAATAAAATAATTTCAAGAGAAACAAAGAATAGAACACTTTGATAGTAATCAAAAAATCGGCAATTCGTATTACAAATGCAAATAATGCCGCGTGCAATGTTGACATAGTGGAAAGTCCTAGGGAAACCTGGATATAATAACCTGGGCTCAATTCGAACCCAGGCCTCAATTATGTCATTTACGGTAGAATTGTGAGTTTACACATTTTGACTAGAAACTCCTCCGAAATGTGCGCATACCTATATCCTTTTTATTAATTTCAAATCATTTCACCGGCGGAAACCGGTACAAATATTTTCAAATTTAGGTTTTGAAAAAAATATTCAAAAAATCAAAATTCAAAAAAAAATTGTTTCAGTCTTTTAAAGGCGGTCCAAACCACATCCGCGTAATGAGTTCTCGGCCTTTTCCTAAGGCCAAATTTTTTCCTTGTCTTCAAGTGCACCATCATGAAAAAACGGCAGTTATGCAAAATCCTGCTCTTAAATGCTAATTTCCTATAAATTGCTAAACCTCCCATTTTACTCTACCTTTAGTACTAATCCTGACACCATGCTCCATTAGTCCTTCATAACCTCTTAACTTAACCAAGTTCACATCCTTTGAAATGAACGTTTGTTGTTGATTGAGGTCAAATTAACATTACGCTTATGGGGGTTTGACCTCAACCAAAAATTACATTGAACATTATGGAAAAACCTGGCAAACTTTTCTGCAAATTATTCCTGACTTTATTTCGGCAGCTTACGCTATGTATAGTCTAGAATGGGGGGATTGGCACTTGGAAGTTTGGAATTCCCGTTAATTGTAATTTTGCAAGCCATAAAGTGAAATTTGTGCCAAATGTCTATGGTTGCTAAGGAATATTTTGGAAATTCCATGAAGTATGGCCCCACCTGGTAGGGGAAGCATCTTGCTCTTAACTATATTTACTTGTATCCTATGTTTGTACTCCGTGGGCCCGCATCCTCAGACTTGTTTAATGGTATTCGCAGGTGGGTCAAATCGAAATTTTGTTAGCAGCTGGCCGTCCTTCCAAATCTTCATTTCACCTTCTCGAATTCTTTTTCTCAGTCCCGGGTCCACAGTCGGCAACTTCTTGACTTTGTTCCTCAGCATCTTCTCTCCTCCTCGCTTTGTCTTTGAAAGGTCATCATTGATAAATAAATTTTCGCCTCTAATCGCCTTTTTCGCAGCAAAAATAGCATTTTTATCCCTCATGCGCAGAAGCTTAACAAGTGTGGTGTGGATGGAGTGCGGATACTTCATGGGTGGACGAACCACCGGGAGTTACCTATGGCTAGGGAAGGAAAAGGCGCGGATGGAGATTTCCGTTGGCCGAGAGTTAAAAGTCGGACGGACGGAGGGAGACGGAGGAGTCGTTCTTTTGTAGGGGAGTTGTG
>JAAXYW010002968.1:0-13201 GCA_036851895.1 Orthonychiurus folsomi | reverse complement strand
AGAAGCACAGGGTAGTTAGTATTTTGAATAGTCAATACTACGAGACGACATTGTATGGGATTCTAGTTATTTCGTGTTGGCAAAAATTGTGTTAATTTAGATTCAAATTTAGTTTTTTTTGCGTTTTATAGACGATTTAGTTTTGGATTTGATGTTAAGCTAGGCAAATTTCAACCCAGTTTTCTTTTGAACAACGCAAACGTCTGACTGTAACTTTACATTTGATTTTCTACTAGCTTCAAAAAGCAGCTAAGTTCCTAAAGAGATTCTGTCTGTTTGTGCATTTAAATTGTGTAAGACTTTAAATATTTAAAAAATTTAAACAGTTTCCTTTTAAAAATCAAACGTTTCAATGTGTGTACGTGTATGTGTATTATTTTTTTCGGACCCAAAGGCTTCAAAAATTACAAACAACTTCAATAATAATAATAATCTCTACTCAATCCACAACCTTTCTCATTTTTTACAATACAACTGATGTTAAATTAGAACCGGAAATTGAGTCATTTTAAATCCCACTAAAAAAACCCGAATCCATCCCCCCTAAATTCAATTGGAGTGACAGAGTGTGAAAAGCAGTTGACGAGAACCTGACATTTTCACTTTCCACCGATTAGCCCATTCTTTAATGTCATGTCTGGAGGGCTACCAAAATGGGTAGACGTACGATGACGTGTTTAAAGAAGGAGTGAGTTGTGCTATGGTGGTTTGGATCAGCTAATTGAGCATTTGAAGCCAAAGAACTCACACCTCGCACTCACACCCGGCCCATTTTCCCCTTTCAAAAAACTGTCGAAACGTCGTCGTCGTCGACGACTTCCATTCCAGAAAGTTGAAACCTGAAAATCTTAAGAAGGAGATTTCCTTCAGGTAGACTTGGTAGGCACGAAGACGTAGAATTTGAGCGCATGCGCATGGGTGAAATCCCATCACAGCCCTCGCCCGTCCACCCAAGTATTAATGAAATAATAAATTCCTTTTTAGTAATTTGACACAATGTGGTTTCTTAACTAACGTGTACGTGTCTGGAAATGAATTGACCGCCATCGAGTAGCATTCAGAATTCACCGTCACCTGTCAATCCCTTCACATTCGCACATTTATCCTCGTCACCTTTTCTGAAACAATTCCCCGCCCACTGTGAGCTCCATGCCCCCAAAAACCAACAACGGATTTTTCACCGTCAAACTCCGACACATCCAAATTAAAGGTTAACAAGTCCTCCAAATTTTGTCAGCCGTGAGACGTGGGGACATAAATCTTGTATTTGAGTGGTTTGGCTGAAATTTTTAGAAAAAAAAATTTTTTTTGAATACACACAGTGTTATGGGATATAAGGGAATGTGTATGGCATCTGGGGATTTGCACGTAACACACATTTATGCATAGAAAAATCAGAAATTAATTTTTTAAATACTGAGGACCATGAAAATAAAAAAACAACATTATTTTATTTTATTTAAAATGCACTTTGAACCAAAAAGTGTCATACACTTTGCAGCAGTTGCTACAGTTTTTTGGACTCTAAATTATTCAAGCCACAAAGGCAGTAAAAATCCAGAAAATAAATTCATGACACATCCTCGGGCCGAAGCCAAGCCATCCGCGGTCATACTCGCTTTTATGAATTTATCAATTCAAAGTGCACCGCGGCCGGCACGGCACAGCACACACTTTTCTTTCCCTGTTCGTTGAACTTTTTTTGTAAGTGGTTGAAATTATGCATGCAAATTCAATACTAAACGTGATAATCACGACTTTTAGCGAAGTGAAACCAACCCCGCACTCCATTGCTCATCATATTTACTAATACAACACGTACGTATACGTCGGTTGGTCCAACGCAACGCCATAAAATATGCACGTTCACAGATAAATATTATCAAATATTTTGGGTTTGATTATTTTTGCGTAAAAATAATACTCTTGTTATGCTGATCGCCGCGCAGACAAGTTGTACACGTAAGTCAGAATTTTAAATTGGATCCATCTGATTTATGTATGTAAACTCAATCTCCCACTTCCGGGAATTCCAAAACACGTCCGTCCGCGCAAGCGCAGGGATCCATCCGTGTTTGCATTTGGGTTAATTTCCAGGTGCTAACATCCACTTTTGACATTTGAAGGAGGAAGTGGTAGCCAGATTTTAATTAAAATGAAATAAACGTACACCTCGGAAATTAATTATTCCCATGCATATCCCTGCATTTCTGACCCCATATGAATATGTATTAACGTTTTTCTTCATACATATTGAGCTTAATTTAGAAAATACACAATATTCGTACTCATATCTTGCGTTAGAACACCTGGTCATATTCAATCCTGCAAGTACATAAGTGCAGCTTCCGTGAAACAATAACTGTCAACGGAAAGGCTAGGATTAATTATTAATGAACAGTTATTATGGATTGTTCGTTGAAAGTGAAAAATCTCTTTCGTATGAACTGGAGGATTCCCATCCCTGGCTACATGTTCAATATTAATGACCTGGAAGACGGGTAGGCATTTGTACGTCATACGTACAGGTAATTTTTCAGTTGACAAATGTTGGAGGAGTGATTCCCCTTTCTGAAAAATGTCTGGGACGACTGATCACAAAACAGAAGCTCCTCAACTCTTGTATGTAAGTTGTAACATTGGACAAGGGCAGGTAGCAACATTGGATTGGTTGCCCAGTTATGATGAGGACCATTTATTTCATTGAAGGAGTTCACTCCAATCACTTAACCAACCCCATTGTCTTCCTCGTCCTAATCGTCCATTCCCATCGTCGTCATCATCCTTTAACTAATGATGATGAACTTCAACTCTGACATACATAAGAAATGGAATGGACGAAAGGTAAGGGACAAGATGCGACGGCGCGCGGATCGGTAAGGTACGCGGGAGCGGGAAAACAACCCTTGAATTCTTCGAGATCATCCGCGCTTCTGTCAACCTTAAAAAATTAGCTTTCATATGGATTTTTTGAAGACAACAATGCATCAGCTGGTTTGAATGTAAAATCATAAAGTTAAAGGCAATAAGTTAGAAAGCGTGTGAAATAGTGACATTTTTAATAGTTTTAAACACATATTGCCTAAAATCCTACATTTATAATGAAGATTGCACAATTTTACGTTTGTTTTAATATGTATGTAATTGTGATTGCGTTATAAAATTGGAATTCACCTGACACGGTACACTGTATGTTAGCATTATTTAAAAATCAGACACAGATTTTATTTGAATTTCGCCTCTCCTGTCTCGTGTATTTATTTAGTACAAGATTGGGATTTGTGTAAGAAAACTACACCCCCGAAAAGACTCCGACTGGGAAGTGGAGGCAAAGGTTACGGTGAAGGGAGCCCAATTGTGGGGACAAGTTGTCTTTAATGGTGCATGAAAGTGACTGGAAGTTTTCCTTTAACAGTTTTCTTCCCTTTGGCTTCACACTCAAATTACATGAGCGCTTAAGGCCCTCAAGGAAAATGACCCCATCCCTTAAGAACCATTCCTTTTTCTTGTGGGAAGATTGGACGTTTATTAATTGCTTCAGACTCAAAATTTTTCTTTCCTTTTTAGCCCAGCGGCGGAGGTAGGCCAGGCCTTTGCGCTGCGACTGTGCCCTGCGCATGCGTGTAAATCTCTCCTTAAATCCACACCATGTCTGAACGGGGAGACCCCCCAACTAATCAAACCCAATAATCGGAGGTCATGTTTAATCCCAACGGTAAATAAAAATTTGTGAAGCCTCAAATCCCCGGACGGACGATGAAAAGCAATAAACGTAAATAGAAGGGGCGGAGCCAGTCAGTCAGTCATGTACCGTACATAAAATCAAAGAAGTTTTTTATTAGAAAAATGCGGACTGCGGACTGTGGGTTCTAGAAATACCCGAAAGGTCACAATGACACGGGAGCGTTGACGTGGTGCATTAAAAACTCAATTTTATTACACAACCGCCAAAGGATACAAAATTAAACCATGGAATAACCAGATGGCTGGGGTGGGGGAAATCCGTGCATTGTATGGGAGCTTAAGTACCTCAAAATACACACCCATTACACATTTAGGAAAAGAAAAGTGGTGTTTGTTGAAGAAATTGTCCAGAAGACGACTGGATTTGATGTAATAAGTCCATTAAGTGGGGTGAGGCATGCTACGCACTGCGGAGGAGTTTTAGTAACACAAAAACCCAGGCGGTGGCAATTTGCAATTAAACTCTCATCATGGATTGGAATGAGTGCCTTCTGGTTGGTGATAACCTCACGCCGCATATCATCTCTTTTTTTTTAAATTCTCCCGCTTTGAGTTGTTTGGCCACAAATCCATCTCCGGGATCCGGGGTTCGGCCTTTTGGTTTTGAACCCATCACATCTGGTTTTCAATTCATAACACTAACATACTCTAATCAATATGACGGGTTACAACACCAGTAATGCACAGACGAGTAAAATACAAATATAATGGTTACGTTTTTTAAGTTTGTATTCAATTTGAAATATTTGGGTTTAAAACTTATGTCTGAGAAATACATATATAAACCATTTAATGGATTTCTACACTTAAGCATGTTATAATAAACTTTAAGCTACGTATGCTGCTGGCGTGGAATTCCCGAATATTTATTCACTCGTGGGTTAGGTAGGCTAGGCGCGTATCTGATCCATCTATAAGATAAGAAGGATATTTACCTCATTGGCAGCATGCGCCTGCGCCAGCGCCTGCGCGCGCAATGACTTGGCCGGACTTCAACTCCATCATGTACACACAGCGAGAATGGATCCTGTAAATACCCCACATCAAAATGACAACTGTCAAAAGTCATATGAGTCCGCTGCTCTCTAAACTCTACACAATACACGGGAGTTAGTCAAATAATACGATGGTATGATTTTATGATTAAAATCAAAATGCAGATGCAGTTTGCAGGTGATGTAATTGATGGATGGAATTGTGGATGGAAGCGAGAGAACAATGCGCGCGGCTCTGCTCTATTCTGCTCGGGAATCCAGTAGCCGTGCCGTAAGCCGTGCCTGCCTTTGAGTTTGAGGCGCGCGTGTCCTTTTCCTTTGCCCTTTTTAACTTAACCCATTCTAAAAGTCATTCCAATCCAATAGACAATGACAAAAGATCCATTCAATTCAATTATGAGCACAGATCATGTCCAAATCGTAAAACTCTACGAATCCGATTCGGTGGTCGTGGTCGTCCGTTTTCATTCCCAATCATTGTAATACGATTCTGTACAATAAAAAAGAAAACATAGTTTGATTATTCAATCGTCTACAAAGTAAAATTAGTTTAATGGTAAACTAATAAGCAAAAATGTAAGTTTGATTATTATTGTAAGCCAACCATGCAACTTTAGTTTTTAAGTTCCAACAATTTGAGCTCAAAATTTGCGAAATATTCAATAGTATTTGCAGAAACAATTAAAATTTAATTTCATTTTGCTTAGGTTTTAAAAAAATTAAATTGACGGGTTTATTCTAGATTTGACCATATAGTCGGCTTTTTTCCAATCCCGATATTTCAAAAATTCTTCTCCATATTTTACCATCCCATTGAATTTTCATTCCATTCCGCTCGGAAGGATCCCTCGTATAAAAATTGCACTATAACCCATGGGACCCCCTCATTGGTTGTCTTCCCATTGCCATTAGATAGCATTTACTCAAGGAAATGACGGAGGATTAAAGTGACTCCATTCAAATCAAAGGGGGGAAGCCCGGGTCGGGTCCGGGTCGTTCCTACCATAGATCCTTGAGTGATGTGAAATTGAACAATGAGACACACAAAAAACCCTCGGTTATTGTACAAGTACCGCATCGCACCGCTTTGCTTTTTTGGTCGGAAGTTAGGCGCGTAGATTCGGATTTGAATTGGATTGAAGGGGGGAAGGAATGGCGGCGGCGGCTTCCCCATCATCATCATCCCAGCCCAATGCAATCCAACCAACCAAAATCCTTTGCGATGGGAAAATGATGTGAATGAAATCATCAAGGGAGTCACGGCACAGACACAGTCCCCAACCGTTTCCTATATGTTACAATGCCAATGCAAATGGCAATGCATGGGGATATCATCGCATTGTGTGTGATTGAGGGGAGGATTGGCTTGCCGCCATCCTAAAACGTATGGATAAATGCTAATGTGGAACTAACGAATTGTAAAGGGTGAAGGCATGTGTGAGATAAATTATGATTAACGCAATCCCTCGCCTCGTTCACACACACACACAAGTGCTAAACAGATGTAAACTGTATCATGAAGGGTTTGGAATGGATGTGCTTGATGCATGCTGGCTGCTTTTTGACTTGACGGATTTTATAAATTTATTTTGTAGATTTATGTGCAGTTTAATGGGCTCTGGAAGTTAATTAACTCAGTGGTGATTAAATTGTAATTATTGTTAAATAATGTAAAAAATTAATATATTTTTTAAAAGAAAATAACGTAATTATTACAGATTTTTAGATTTAAGCTACAACATACAACGACGACTGATGGTTAGCACTAAGCTAGGATATAAATAGAATAGCAAATTAATATGCAGTTAGTATTTAAAAAGTAGAATGTAATAAATACAGGTAACTTAAAAACCAAGCTTTTAAATTTTATCCAGCATGATCTGATCTGATTCTCCTTGCCCTTGCGTCAACTTCAACTCCAAATTGATGATATCACGATCCAAATTAAATTAATTAAACTGTTATCTCCATCCATGTCTCCTTCCCTGGCCTGTCCTGCCATTCTGGCTCCGTTTTGTCCAACACCCGTTGAATTTATTACGACGCGCGACGTTATGGACGTACGGTACGTACCATGGATGAAAATCCCATAAAAGAGTTTAACTCAAGAACCAACATTTGAAATAAAAATAAAAGTGTGTGAAACTTGAGAAGGGGGGATTCCGTTGCGGGGCTTTGGATGACGACGACGACGGGCCGGACTTGTTTCGGTTTCCATTTCTCGAAGAGAGATCTTTGTCTTCAAATTTTCCCGCGCGCAACCCGTCCACTCCAACTCCATGTATTCTATATTTGAAAAGTTGAATTGAATTCACAGAATGATTTAAAATGACTCCTCCAATCCTCCATGCCGTCATAAATTATCTTAATTACTCCCTTCGTATCCTTGGAAATCTGAGAAGGTGAATAGCCAATGGCCATAAGGATCCATGTTAAAAATCTATGGGATCCTGAATCTGGGCTGGGCATGTGGCGGGAACCTTATTTATAATTACCACCTGTAAAGGGCTCTTCCTCACCTAAGGCAGGGGATAAGGATCATTTTCTTGAAGAAGACAAAGTGTCACCGAAAAAGAAGATGTGGGACCAACAACGCATAATCTTACGCACAACGTACGAGGTACGAGTTAAGAAAACACGATGAAGACGACGAGACGAGACGACGTTGCGTTGCTGCTTCTGGACCTTAAATACTATAAAAGTTGCAGGTGTAACTTGTGCAAGTTATCAGTACATGCATACATACATACACAGAAATTAAAATGAACATTGTTAGGTGTGCTACCCAACCTGTGTTTGAAATTTAAATTCTTTGGATAAGTAGAGATGTGGATCTGAGCTGAGACTGAGACGTGGGATTTTCTCGCCATGTTCTGCGCATGTACAACAAGACGGTTTTACGGCAGTGAGTAAATTTTCACTTGGTGGAGGGAGGTGTGTTAGATGTCAATCAGGGAAGGTTTTTTTTATTAAAGATTTCTGCAATTTCTTATCTGGATTGAGGAATCGGCGCGGACGCGGAGGCAGGGAGGGTGGTCTGATTAAATCCACGCGGTGCGGTGCGGTGGATTAAACAACATTGATCCGGCATGAGCATTTGATGAAATGATGGGGAGTTCATCGTGGATCAAGGGATCGTAAAAATTCCTATCCACACGAAGTACATCCATGGGACAGGAATTTGGTCAATTTGTGTCACATTGTTTTCTAAATTATTGAAAGGCTGAGGGAGTTGATTTCACTTTTTAGTACCAGATCCTGGAAATGATAATTAAAAAGACAGTCCAAGTCCAATGACCAAAGGTGACAATCTTAATTATATGTGACATTTTTGCAAGATTTCTTGTAGTGTCATGTCTTTTTTTTACCTGATTTACTCAGGTTTAGATTTCAAAATTCAGAAAATGAATGACTTACTATACATTTGGGACGAGAAAAAGAGGGAGAAGTGTTCGGGATTACGGAATTTCCACGGTTTTCCGGCCCTCATCTTCATTCCCGGACCCTTTTTTCCCATGAAAAAGTCAAATCCCCCCATGTTCCGTCACATGTCCAACAACACAAATAAACGAAATGACCTCAAATGGGACACAAGCACCTGGCATTCCTCCAAGTAATAAACAAAGACAAAGAGTTCCTATCCCTTTTACTCAGATTTGAGGACTAAAATGTCCACAAAGACAATGGCTGGAATTCCAGGGCTTTAGCCATAGCCATGCAAGTGCATTGTGCATTGGATTCCTTACCCACCCATTCTTCACCTTCAATTTATATTTAATAGCATTGCACTGCATTTAACCTACAAGTAAACGTACGAAGAAATCCCTGATTTTGATCGCATTTTCCACCCTTTAATTACAGCTGTGCCCTGCTCTGCCGCGACTCTTTTTTCCAGTACCTGTACCTGTCTATTAAGGGAAGTGAATAAATGGGGTTGTGTACAAGGGAGGAAATTAATAATTCTTCATAGTCTTTACTACCTGTCATACTCTATTTTAGTGTGTCGTTAAAATTCCATTGGTCCGGGGTGGTAAGGGTGGTTACCGGAATTGCGGCTGTGGCGGCCTTAAGGGATACACACTGGAATGGGAGACCAACCCCATTGACAAAATAACGCGCGTTCACATTTTTGTACTTAAAAGTAGGTACATAATTTAAAAATAGCATAGAATCCACTCAAAATTCATTGCAATAGTAAACATTTTTTCGGTATTTGGAAAATAAAATTGAAATCTATGTAAATGTGAGGAAATAAAGTTTCCTTAAATAATCAACATGTTTTACATAGGCAAACTAATTTAAATCAATTTACAATTAACATAATATGTATGTGTTACACTATAATGTACTCCCAAATTATGTGCTAATCCCACAAATTCCAACCTTAAATCAGAAGGCATTACATTCCTTTCATTAAGGTTTCATTTAAGGCCTTTCATTCTGAATTAGTAAGTTTTGGGAACGCCACTTGAGAAAATATGGCGCTGCGGGATTGCGCGTAGGCCGAAGCAATTACCCTACACCCTCCAAAAATTATGGGAATCCCTTCGTAAGTGGGCCTTCAAGTTTTGCGGTTGAAGTTTCTTTTCTCCCGTTTGAACGCCTCTTTGCAACACATAAAAATGTCAAGGATAATAAAAATGCTGGGAAGCCAGTATGGGACATGGTGTACTGTGCTGGACTCCACGTCCACGTTACGTTTACGTTATAACATCCTTAATTACTTTCCATGGCTTCAAGGGGGGAATGGGAAAATACGACGTACGTGTATTGTATTATATGATGTGATGTACTTGTAGTCCAACTCCAACCCAGGAGCAGATGAACTCAGTTTTAAAAGCTATGCTCAATTGAGTTTACACGCATAAATATTTCTGAGTCCCGACTAATGTTATTACTTCCACATTAGTCAATTTTACTTGGAGGGAAGGCTTGTAAAATCTGAAGGGGGTTTTTTCAAAAAGCGTTTTATTACTCCCGCCNGAAGGGGGTTTTTTCAAAAAGCGTTTTATTACTCCCGCCATTGCGTTGCCCCTTGGCCAACTATACTAATCAGTCCCCCCTCTTTAACTCCACTTCCCGTCCTCAAGGTGTGTACACATTTTAATGACCCGTGGACTTTTGGTATTTTGTGCTGTACTGAAAGGAAATCCAGTTTCCCATTCCATTGGCCCGAAACGTAATAATGTCCTTCTTTATGGACAGGAAGGCAAGTTGGGAATTTATCGGACGGAGGAGTTTAAGCCCATGTACGTTATGCTCCTAGTCTTTTTCAAAGCATGTAATTAAATATTGAACAATTTGTTAGGGCTTCGCGCCATTTAATTTGAATGTGGGGGTGGAGTTGAGGAGGGTCTAGTTGTGAATGGATTTGTGATGTACACACAGGATGTGCTGTATGATGTATGTACGTACATGATATGTTGGATGGATTTGTAATATAATACATACATAAATTCTGCCATTTGCAAATTACAGTTTAACATGTAATTTATGAAACTGAACCTGCTTATTGCAATTTTTACTTATACATTAAAGCTTACACAGCATCAATAATTTCCAGCATAGTTTTAATTGCCAATTTGATTTTTTGATTGTTGTTATTATGTACTAATACAATTATTCCTGAATAGTTAATACAATTTAAACACATTAAAAATCTATCACCCACGCCCACAACAATATCAATATTTGGCTACAATTTCTGCCAAATTTAGTGCTAAATAGACCACGACTTCTCCAAAATGACTGTGCTTTGTTTTACCCATGTTTTAATATTATTTAGACCCTTAAGGCCTACATTTGAATTGAGTGTGAGTGACAAGAGCCTTTTTTATCCAATCCCCATTCCATTCCATGGAACTTCCACCTAACCTAGGCATGGCATGGCATGCCTGGGAACACCTGACGGACTTGTACGTACACGTACAGTCCCCTTCTTGACTAAATGTAAATTACTATTCTGGCCAAGGGCTCCCCCCCTTTTTCCATCCATGAATACATTTTGTTGTATAATATGAATGCTCATGTCGTCGGAGTCGTCGTGGCCATCCTGACTATCAACTCCATCCCATTTTTCAATCAAGTGCCCCTGTCAAATTAAATTCTTATCGCTCTCAGGCCCATCTTTCCCCAAATTAAAGGAGGCAGGCTGGGGATACGATACGATTAACCTTGTCTTTTTTTTCTTCTTCTTTCCCCATAAGATCTTTGAGTCCCGATAAAGTGTCCAAATCTTTCAAGATCCTCTGATGCACGCAAAGGTTCCTTTTTCCCTTCTAACTCTATCCTGGCCTGGCCTTAAGGTTTGAATGTCCCAATTAATGTCGTCCCCAACCCAAGAAATGCCCACCTGTCATAAGTGTGGGCGAGTTGACGTTTTCCCGTGCTAAATTGAGCCAGTTTAGAGCCCTAATCGGATCCACTCAATTCCACTGACTAAAAAAAAGATGGGGGGTGAAGATTAACATGGGGATATACTCAGGCCACTCCTTAAATTATTCTATTGGAGAGAAAGGTGTCTCATTTCCAGGACTTGTAAAAATCCTCACTCTGAAACCCACAGATTTACATGAGACAATTATCTATGGTGGATCAGTTAAATGCTGGGCAATGGCAGGTTAGGAAAAAATGAAACAAACTGTCCCCTTGCCCATGCGCATGCGCAAGCTTAGCCGAGTGATTGGTGGAACGACACACACAAAGGGGAATTGGATGACATACGTACGTACGAATGCGTATGGATGCATTACGCATGCGTGGTTGCCTTTGCGTTGCTTGAGCTTTAATCGTATGCAATTAAATGAAGTGCGGGTCAAAGATAAACTTGACTGTCATTTTGTCTCCGTGAGGATCGCACGGCGAATTTAAATAATAAGGGTTACTTTATAAATTGACTCTGATCGGAGACTGGATAAAGGGGGAGGACAATTTCTTAAGGATTTCATTTGGAGCCCTAAATACGGTCACATTGTCATGAAATGAAGACGCATTACTTTTAATTTAATTAAACACAGTACGTGATTTCTCACATGTCAGTCGAAGGGATGATCCCTTTCGCCACCCTGATTGCAAAGGTAACTTTAGAAATATTTTGTATTTTAACACGCAATGCTTAAATGCATATTTAAACTAATAACTGTTTTATTCTAAAAATTGCATTTAAATTTATTACAAAAGAAGTTATGAACATTTATTAGTCCCCAAATACATTACAACCATACCTAAGTGTGAAATTGAAACCCAAATTTTTTAAATGTACGTTAATTATCGTAAAATGGTCAGAACTGAGAGAAACTCGTGTATGCAAATTAAGGGTTATAAGTTTTTATTGCTTCTCATAAAACCCGGCCAGTCCATCAAACTATACATAGGGGCTGGAGAAAAGGTCGGCGCGCGGCGGCACCGGTTAATCCAGCCTGAAATCGACGATTTGGGAGCATTTTAGTTCACATGGAATGAATGAATTCCCCGTCCCGTTTTCCACATGTACTGTACGTCGTACTATGAGAAATGCAAGTGCTGTGTGTTGTGTTGTGGTTTGGCAAATAAATGGGTTCAGTTTTAAGGCTGACACTTGACGGACTCTTCAAATTGGTTTTGGGGTTTGGACCAATTCCCTGGGAGTCACAGAATTGGGGATCCTAGAGTTTTGTCCTCTAAACAATGATACACTCTCCCCAACCAAAATATATCCCTTATAAAGAGGGGGGACAGTGGATTTGTAAATGTAATAAATCCACCTACCCATTTTTATGACCCTCCAGTTGCCCTTCATTCATTTCATTTTATTCCCCGGCCAAATGTATACGCACGTATATGTATGCGTTCTTCGTCAAAAAAGTCAGTCATCAAATTTACTCCTATTAAGGAAAGGGACGTACGTATTATTCTCCTTGGCCAAATGACAGGCAAAGGCAAAGGGTTAGAATTGAGATGTCATTAAATTGGTTAGACGAAATGTACATGTATGTACATACATTGTATAGTACAAAGTAGTACATAGACCATATAATATAGGCAGTCCAGGATGGGTGGCTATAAATGTTTTAGTAGTTGCATCCTCTGTTTAGACAACATTGTTACTCTTTTTATAGGTTTCACTTCCTAATTCAGGTGGAGTGGACCACAGCATAGCATAGGATTTGGATATCCTCAAAACAAAAATGCTTGTAGTTTGGAGTGCATGTAACATGTGTTATTTTATTTCACTTACGCAAAACATCACGTTGTAAATCATTTAAATAATACAGTCAAAGCTCTATATTAGGGACTTTTTGGGACCCAACCAATTCGTCCCTATTAGAGGAAAGTCCCTATAACAGAATGGTACTCAGACGGGTTGTACCTACCATTGGAAATTTCTGCGATAATTTCCAAGTTTTCATGAAATTAAGAGCCTTTCCTTTAATGCCTCGCTGTGCCATGATATAGTGGGACACTGAATGAGCCAGGATTTGTGT
>JAAXYW010002967.1:0-13204 GCA_036851895.1 Orthonychiurus folsomi | reverse complement strand
TACCAAATACTATACCAAAGATTCTGGCAAAATACAAAGTACAAAATACTTTGAAATTGGGCACTGCCATCAAAATATAAAATACAAAATACTGTATTTTAAATACTTTTGCAAAATACAAAATACTTTTCTAATTTGTTAGCGTTAGGTTCCCACGAAAACACCAAAAGACAGTCTTAGAATTGTCTGTAAAGGATTTTGGTGAGGTCAAATGACCCCCTCAGAAAGTGTGACCTGTGACATGACATGTGACCTCATGAGGTCACTTGGGTCAAAAAACTCAAAGTCCCAGAATTGCTCAAACCGGATTCCCAAATGGCATTTGGTGACTTCGGAGGTCACTTTTGGCCTTACCAGTTTGTGTTTTTTATGCATAGTAACTTTGAATAATTCACAAAATTGAAGCTCCTACAGAACACACCAAAACTCTCCTCCGCATTTAACGCTAAATTCACATGCCCGTGTCCGCCACGCGGCAAAAGTATTTTGTATTTTGGAAAGTATTTTAAATACTTTGGACTCGGGAAAGTTTTTTGAAAATACAAAATACAAGATACAAAATACTTTCTCACCCAAAATACAAATACAAATACAAAATACTTTACCATTTTTGTGCTCAAAATACAAAATAAAGATACTATTTTGTATTTTGTACTTTGTATTTTGTATTTTGAAGGAGTATTTTGCCCACCCCTGATAATTGTTAGGAATGCACCGGATATCCGGGCGCCGAATAATGCTATCCGACCATATTCGGCTCCGGCCAATTACTTTCTTCCGCACTGTGTCCGGTATTCGGCCAAAAAGAAAATTAACACGTTGTTTAGCATGGGCCGGATATCCGTCAGCCAAAAATAGTGGTATCCGGCCCAATCCGGCCCCGGCTATCCCCTAATAATTGTACACCATAGTGTTTGACACCAGAAACCAGCCGAATATAGCTCAAGGGAGAGAGCAGAGAAAGCATAGCTAAAGAAGTTCTTTTTTAAACAGAAATCCGGCATAATTCGGCAAACCACTTGGCTGGTGGTTATCTGTATTAAATTGTAAATCCAATTTTCGTGTAGATTCCGAAGCACATTATATTATGTGTGAAAATCTGGGAAAATCTTGAAAACAAGAGAATTCGCGGTTACTGCAGAAGCAGATTATGGACTGTCATATCATTGTGGATAGTGCTTGGAACGAGGGATTGGACTGCATTTACTTGTCGTGATTTTAAGTACATCAAAATGATGTCGTAAGGAAATATAAAAGAAATTTGGGGACAGCGTAAAGACAGCAGTTGTCGACATTGCCGATCTCACAAAGCCGTCGCAATGCTCTCGAGTTGTTACTTCGAGTTGTAAATTTCAATTACATCTATACTTGGGATTATGTGTGAAAATCTGGGAAAATCTTGAAAACAAGAGAATTCGCGGTTACTGCAGAAGCAGATTATGGACTGTCATATCATTGTGGATAGTGCTTGGAACGAGGGATTGGACTGCATACTAGTTTGAAGATTTATTGAAGAGATTAGATTTGCTCACATTCCTTAAACTAAACTGGCCTGGACTCCTAACTACTTTACTTGGTATTACCTAAGATTTGTAGAATTTAAAATCGCTTACTAGGATATTATTATTTGTGAACTTTCGTAATAATGGGATTGGTCAAGCCGATTCGGCGCAAACGCTTACTGCAGTTAAGTACCAGGGTATTTTAGTTAGTACCCTGGTAAATACTAAGCGGTAGAAAATGTCTCAATTCCATCTTAGCTTATTTATTTTTAGGGAAACACACGATACATGTCTGTTAGCCGGCTGGCAATCAACCTCACCAATTAAGATTACAAAAATTAAATAAATACTTGACACATCATTCTATACATTTTGCGTATGGTTTTACAAGTTTCACACCTATGATTGCGTTTGTCGTAGCAGTTCGCCTAGACAAGAAAATTGATGGCGATGCCAGTCACTTTGTTGACATGCAGTAGAACAATATGGTACGATGTGGCAGCCGGTGCAATGAAGGAAGCCGTCTTGTCCGCAATTCTCGCATTTGAAAACAAGATATCCGTCTTGATATGAGTAGTCCTCTGCTGATTCGTAGCTATTTGGATTCATAACTTGAGAAGAGTGTTCCTGCGCTTTGCCCTGCTTTGATTGACTTGTATTAGTAAAAGCACGAAATGCTCCTGGACAATCAGCGACGGGCTCAGCACGAACTTGGTCCTGTTGAGGTCTAAAACCTGCATTCTTCTTCAAGTTACAAACTAAGGCTTTCACTGAGTTCGCAGTCATAACAATATCCTCCGCAGCATCTTCTACCACTTTCCAAGCATCTTTAGAATTGAGAGGAAATGTGAGATGCTTAATTCTAATAAGTGCTTCTGACGCTGGATTAAATGCATCAGCAATCTTTGAAACGGGCACTGTAGTAGCTGAATATACCGGCATTAAAGCAGCTGAGGATACGGGGATTGGGGCAGCTGAAGAGTCTGGGATTGAAGCAACTGAAGATACGGTCATTAAAGCAGCTGTAGATGCGGGCATTAAAGCAGCTGAGGATTCAGGGATTGTAGTAGCTGGTGATTTCGTGGTTGAATTGAAGGGTCTCGACTTAGATTGGCCGCTGGCAAGAGGAATGTCCTCGATTTCATGTTTTCGGTTTGGCTTAGATGGTTTAATGAATTCGAGATCACTGGACTGTTCTTCACAAAGATGGCATGTGCAATTTGCATTATGAGGTACGAGGAAACGTTTGTCGATTAGAGTTTGGAGGGGATGTCCAATAAATCGAACATTCTGCTTCCAGTTTCCGCTACCGATGCCAGAAATAGACTCGAATTCGGAAAGAGTGATCCAATAATTCTTATACATCACACATTTGCTTTTGCTTCCTGAACCGAACTTTTCTTTATGAAGGTCAGCTTGTAAATCTTTACAACGAATTGGAAGCATGGAAGCCTCGGCGACTTTATTGATTAAAGGAGACCAGTAGGGAGATGATCCACTGTTTGCAATGTGTGCTCTTGACGCAGAAGGACCTACGCGGTAGACTGGTCTGCCATAATGAGACTCACCGGTGTGAGAAAGACGGTTTGCGTTTGCACGTTTAATAATCTCATCAGCTATTTTGCCCATGGCTGAGTACCACCTGTCAAATTATTCGGAATAAAATGAATTACTGCATTTACATAACACAATTGAGATTTAGCTGTCGAACATTAAAAATAATTTTACAATATTATTACGAATCGATGTTACTAAATACCTAAATCAAATTCCACAAATTCGCAGGACACAGGTTATCAAGACAATAATTGAAACCTAGCCCTCAAAGAGCTATAAGGCCAACAATTTATCGTTGACTAGATATTGTTGATTATCATAATTTCGTGTGGGTAAGCCCAAAGTTTGATTTCAAACCGTTGCCAAAGAATCCTTGGAAGACCAGCTAGTGCAAAATGACGAAATAACTTGTATGTGAATTTTAAAATTAAACAGTTCGGAGCAGTAAAAACGACAAGGGCTTGTGAGCTACAAAGATATGAGCATACAACTAGATCCATCTTCCTCTTCGTAATATTAAAAATGAATTTGTCGGCTTGTCAACCTGACACAATGACCTCGGAGGGACTTGACTTTGGCTGGACCGATTTTGGCGTTAAGGAGAAAAACTTGAAAAAATTAGAATCCACTATCGGATGTCGCCACAATCAATCGTTTAGCCCGTAACCTATTATTATAGTGGAAAATGTTTTATCAAACTACGGGCCAGGCACATGCACATGGCAGCCGGTATGTAGCTGGCAGACTCTCTGTAGTTACGTGACATGATAATTTTTATTAGGATATTGACAAGTATGCTTACGTATGCTATATATGTCATATAAACGTAATGTGCTTGCAGATCGAGAAAATAGCTTCAGCTCCAATGCTCCAATAGCTTTAACTAACATTCGCCTTAACATTCGTTTGACCCTTCAATTGCTGGCGTTGGGAAACATGGACTCACAAATAATTTGACAAAATATTTGCAGGCATTTGGTGCTTGTTGGTCATTAAGTTAATTAATTACAGTTGGCACAGAAGTAAATCCATGTTAGGATGCGCTTTTGTGTCTGTCCTTGCTAATACCCTTGAACGCGGGCAACAGTGCTATGGTACTTGAAAACTAGTTGCATGCATCAACGAAATGGTAACCTTTGGTACAATCGCATTAGCTCAATTTCGTTGCTCAAACGTTCTAGTCATTACCATGAGATCATGTGATTTGAAGTGTTAGACCAGGTAGACCAACAACGCTGCAGAAGTCTAGACATTTTATTATCATGTACTTGGTGGAAAGGGCATGGAGAGACCACCCCTTTTGGTCTGGCCGATCCATAGCATAGCTATAGCATAGATTAGATTGCAAAGAGGAAAGTCGCCCGGCAGCAGGAGAATTCACCCAAAACCTCCTATGCTGTACGTACACTATTATATAAGTGTGAATTCCCAAATTCGCACTTGCATTTCCATCCTTACACTTCCATGCATGAAAGTGACGTTTTGGGAACGTTTCTATGTTGGCATTAGGTGAGTGCAGTGCAGGTGTTCGAATCCGAAGTCATGGATTACGTAATCCGACAGCGGCGACTGCAACGACCGCGATCAGGGACGTCTGAATAAATAGCACTGTTTGTCTTCAGAAGCTTCACCATTACTTCCAAAGTCATTCCCTGGTCTAGAGCAACCAGCCAACCCAACTATAGCAGTTATATTTTTCAACTGAAATCCAGCCATGTTGTGGAACATTTTCCTTTATTTGGTCATCCCTGTGGTTTTGGCCATTTGGATTCTACGACGTGAATCTGTACAAAAAATGCTGGAACCGCTGCGACACAAGTAAGTGTTCTTGGGTAGGGGCAAATAAATGTAGTGAATATTTTGGTTTGTTATTATTGAAAGTTTTGTCAGATATTAGTGATTATTAATGGTATATTATTAATTGTGTTTAAGGTTGTACGCCAGGAATTACCGTCGTGGGGCTGAGAAGCACGGGCATAGTCATGGACATGGACATGAAGGCAGGAACGAAGCTAAATCGCTTCTATTTCAAGATTTAAAAACCACAAAATCCAGCCTCAAGGATTTGAAAGATAAGGGGGTCATAAGGATTTTGGAAATAGGGGTTGGCCCTGGTAAGAAATTGTTAAGCACTTGCAGTTAATGATTGAAATTGAATAATAAATACTATGCATTAGTGAACTCAATTCATTTTATTTTTAATTTAAACAGGGACCAATTTCAAGTATTTTCCGACAAAATGCCGATACATCGGAGTGGATCCAAATACAATCTTTAGAACAGATGTGACTGACAACCTGAAGCTTGTGAGATATTTCTTGGTTTATTTTATGCTATAAAGAAATCTCGTTATTTGTATTGCTAATACTTGTTTCACTATACACTGCCTAACATTTTGCATAAAATTGGCAGTTTCCCGGCATTGAATTGGAGAAATTTTTGCACAGTGGAGCTGAGGATTTGACTGGAATTGACGACAACAGTGTTGATGCAGTTGTAACCACCGCGGTTTTGTGCAGCGTGAAGGATTTGCAAAAATCTTTCAAAGAGATCCTTCGAGTTCTTGTGCCGGTAATTAAATAGCATAAATTGTTTA
This sequence comes from Orthonychiurus folsomi, assembly GCA_036851895.1. Lineage (NCBI taxonomy): Eukaryota > Metazoa > Arthropoda > Collembola > Poduromorpha > Onychiuridae > Orthonychiurus > Orthonychiurus folsomi. Next base: position 7,549 of record JAAXYW010002967.1, on the reverse strand, counting down.
TCTCACTCATTTAAGAACGCTTTTGCAAGTTCAAATTCGTGCAAATACTATACGAGGCTTTATGTTACCAATTACCAATGATGGACGAAGTGTAGCCTGTAACGGAGATCCAAAAACTGTTTCCCCTTGTGTCTTGTGCTACGGCTGACAGAAATGATTGCTTATTAACATTGGGCGAGCTTATGTAATGTGACGTAGTGGTCTAGTCCTCAATACTAGATCGCCGTCATGTTTCAACGTCTGGGTTCAATCCTCCGTCGACTCGCAAATTAACTTCAACTTCATGTGCTAAACTATAGATTGTATTTGTCTTTCACTCAGAAGAGCCTACCTTGCCTTGGTAGGGTGTTAAGCATTGAGTCACTGGTTAGGTTTATGTATGGGCCAAGACCTATGACGATGCAAATTTGTCTGGTGAATGACACAAATATGCAATTTGTAGTAAAGCAGAGCAAATTCCTTCTCATTCTTCTTCTCTCCACCATCCACCTGCTATTCTCTTAAACCTGTCTACCTTCCCCATCGGGTGGACTCCAGCCTAACTGGCGGAAGGCCGTCAGGCTGTCGTCTAGGCGTTTTTCAAGATTTTCCGTCTAAGCACGCGCCTGCATGTCGCCTTCTGCAGGTATAAGGTGCGGACTCCAGTACTGCAATCATGGACAAGGACCAATAGACAGAAAGTAGGAGTACGGCGCACATTCCAATGTGTGTAAAACACGCCGAGTCTGTCGGAAATGGGCCTGAAGGCCTGATCTGCATGTCTGGTAGCTTGTGGATACCTTATCCTCCTATCCTGACTGACTCGTAATATGCATACGTAGATCATACCACTGCACTAGTAATTTCACACATGTTTATGCAATTAACAGCTGTTGTCTTTTCTGTTTTCTTAAAGGGTGGAAAATACTACTACATGGAACATATTGCGGATGATCACCAGTCGAAATACTTGATGCAAAAAGCCCTTACATTCCTCATAACGCTGGCGAGCTACACCGGAATAATCCATGGAGCACATTTAGATAGAAAAATTGACCAGGAAGTATTGAAAGCTGGATTCTCTTCTGTTGATCAGAAATTAACTCGCTTTGAAACCCAAGGTTCACATGTCATTAGTGTAATGTCACTGGCTGAACGTCATGCAATTGGCGTTGCCGTAAAGTAACGTTCTGTGATGCTCTCTCCAGCTACCCAAGTTACCTAATAGGAGGACTAATGTCACGCTATTTTAGATGTTTAACTGTTGTTGAATTACGTCAAGCCAATGCTAAACTCGCAATGAATATTGTGTTTAATATTCATGTTGTATCGGATGGCATTGACTTCTTGTTTTTGATTCATTTCTGCCGGCCTATAAAGGTCGAATAAGGTAGAAAATACTATATACTGTAAGTATTAATCACTTGTTTCTGGATATCTATCAAATCTTAAATGGGTAATCTATGATACATGAATTTAATTTTGTGTTGTGCGGAGTAAGCCATAAATATTGTATTCTATTCTATAAACCTTTATCTACTTCTGTCCCCTGCTATATGTTGTGATAATATGGAAAAAATACTTAAGTGTTAGCATTGGTACATTAATAAAGTTGGTAGTAATACAATTCGTTCATTTTGGCAATTAGTTCTTAAGGTCCGATAATTAGTCCCCTCCCATTACATTCTGGGCATGCATACTGCACAGGTGCGCATTATATTCCGTATGTTTAGAGTAGAGCACATCTTTTTGGTAAATTATTCTAGGAGGCGCATGCTAGAATTTTAGTCCACATCAAATGCCAAAATGTTTCCATTTAACAATATATGGCAATCAATCAGCCTTGTACTCACAGCTAAATCCATACTACGGAAATGATGCGTACACATGTTTGCATATCACACGAGCACTGGCTGTCTATTTCTTTACTCAAAATCTAAAGTCATGCAAAGCAACACATAATTTGCGGAAGAAATCCGGGTATTTGGACCCGAATTTCTCGTGCATACCCATCGTGCCGAGATTTCTTTGTGTTTTGGTGGTTGGAAAGCCGGGCGAAGGATCTCGCGCAGCACATAGTTTTGGACCCCAAAAAATAATCGAGTGAAAGTGAAGAGCGCCGCTTGAATTTGAACAGTCGTCAGTCAGACTTCAGCAGAACTTCTTCTCAGCGCAACTTTAATTAATTAATACTTTAGTTTGCTGTGTGTGACCACACCAGTATTGTAATTTGTTAGGATGACATTGTGCTGCATGCGGGCGTGTGAGCACGGACTTAGGAATACCATGTAAATTGTAAATTTAGCGGGAAACAGGCAAGGAATTTAATTTTATTCCGACGAGAGGCTGAGTCAAGGTACAAGGTGTTCACAATTTTTAAATATTTACGGACGAAAAATAAATTGAAGTGAATTTTAGTCGAATTAAATGAGGGATTGTGCTGTGCGGTTTGAGTTGTGGTGCTGGAACTGACTCAGTGGAATTTCCACTGTACAACGTACTGAAGTTTTTTCCCGGTTAAGGATGGGATTTACAAATATTAATAATTGGAAAGATGATTTGGTATTTGAAATTATTTAAGACGAAAGTCGGACCTTGTTAAAATTAATGTGATGTTGCTTCATGATCAATATGTGGGATTCGCTACCACTGATTTTTGGAATGGAATTTTGACTCGAAGAGGTAACGTTTGACGCTTTACTTGCATTTCAAATATGAGTTTTATCGTTTTTTTTAATGTAGTTAGTCACAACTGGCATTCAATAATGCTAATTAATTACAATTTGAATCATTATTCCTTAACAGGTAGTCTTTAGCGACAAGATGCGGTTCAACAAGCAGGAGCTTCTGACACTGGCATCCCAATCCTCCCATAAATACGAAAAGGAAGGAGTACTTATCCTCAGGGAGAAATCCGACAGTTTTTTCCGCCGGGGGGAAAGTAAGTTTTGCCTAAAATTATATTTGCATGTTTTTTGCATCACGGGATTGTGCTGATTTAACGTAGCCTATACTGTAACCAAATAAGCTTGCTCTCCAGTCTCCATAATTTAAAGGGTTTGTATTTATATTTTTGGAAATATTAACTCATTGACGCTAACAAAGAAGTCATTGCAAGGTTTCTTTTTATCATGCTCTTGCTTCTGATTTAAATGATAGCTGCAACTTAAGAATTTGATTGAAATTAGCTGGAGTTTTGGGGCAAGAATGTGTCTCACGTTTGGATTTTTAATCACTTTTTTGTACGTTTGTTGGTGTGAGGCATGTTGCATAAATTACGGAAGTGAGCCTCAGCCGCATCACTTGTCGAAAACTTTCATATCACACTAATGAGTTAATGAGCCAATAAATGAATCGATCGAAGTGTTCTTCGCGTGCTGTATTCAACGTACACGTAAATTTTACGACGCATACTTTGAATTTTCTACATATTTTTATTACTGCAAATTATCAGTAGTGAAGCAAAGAATCCGAACTACTATAGCCAACCAAAGGCGTGTGCTAATTTTACTGTATGTTTAAAACAGCTAGTTTACGCAACCCATTGCTCAGTCTCACTTTATACAGGAACGAGCTTAGCTTATGCGAGTGGTGCAATTCTCAATCCGTTTGAGTTTGAGAGTGTGTACAACACAGTTCACCTTATAATGACCATAAAATTTAAATTCAATAGATAAATGGTGGAGCCGAAGACTCGATTGAATGTTAACAGATTAGAGATCAGTCGTTAGCGAGGATCTTACTTTGTCGTAATAAGTTAAGCCACACATTGATAAGTTCAGCATTGAATTAGACACACCACACTACAAAGAGCCCGGGGGATTTAAATTAATAGCAGATTTGTGATTTAATTCCGCTGAATCTTCAGGTAACACAAAAACGGAGAAACGAGCGAAGCCAAAACGTGGAGACTCGCTCAGTTGTATCGCACCAAATGGTCAAGGTAATTATTATTCTTAGGAGGTGTGGGTTAGAAATCAAATCTATTTGTCACCCTGTCTTCGCTAACAACATGTAATTAATTAACCACTTCTACTAAAGACTAACATGCTGTCAGTGCGTTACATGTAGTGTATAATTGTATTTAACTCAGGCAGCATACTCGCTGTGCTACCGTGCACACTACTCCGCCCTGCTGCTCTATCTTTAGTCTAATTAATGTTGCACAGCCAATCTACCATATTGTGCTCACAAACATTTACGGCTTCCTCCACGTGTATGCACAACTTGCCTTATTTGTGGGTTGAAGAGTACGTTTGCTTACAACTAAGTCATCATCGGGGTATCGTAAGTGCTTCCATTGTGATGCTAGGGTCTAAATTATAGAAGCTAGACTGTGTGATTATTAAGGGGCACTGCGCAGTTTTATAAAATACTTTTATAAAGACTTTACTCTCAACATTAATTGAAGCTTTTGTAAAGAATCGAAACCAATGTTAGTTTTTCCTTCTCTGATGATACTGTTTAGTCTATTGAGGTGAGGTGCTCGATTGACTCGAATCGATTGCTTATTATTTGGATAAACACTCTGGAAAGTAGTTTTGTGGAATTTTGAAGCTTACACGACTTTTTCTGAATTAGTTTTCAACAATAGGACTTTCAATTAAGTGGCAAAGTGGTCCTGATTTATAGAACAGTACTGTCGCTTCTCTTACTGTTCCACAGACTCACAATTCCAGTGTGTAGTTTGCTGGTTTGTCGGGAAAATGTTCCATTTGACTGGCATTCAAAGTATATGGAAATGTATACACACTCGTCTGATGCTACAAAGTAGGCCTTACAGAATATCCAATAAGCTCCGCTAATATACGTTCACCACACAGAATTTCCCTGTAAAAGGATTGATAGAGTCATGACTGGAAAATGGATCCCGGAATTTAAGATCCCCGGATACCCCCAGTGGAAGAAGGAGTAAATAGATGGAAATGAAATTGAATTTCCTTGCCGCGGAAAAGATGCGCTCCGTGTTTTTGTACTTTGTTTACGGATGAAGTGCTTTCTCTTTCCGACGAAGTGAGAGCTATTTTCCTCATGATGAGCATGGCCGAGCAAAGTGCTGTGCATTGCACTGGGAACTGTAAGAAATGAGTAAACATCTGCAATTTGGGTACCGGATAGCAAGGCATCTCCTTATCTATTAAACAACGTTTACAGGCAGGGAGGAATTGAAAAAAAGTTTTCTCAGAGCTTCGAAAGGTGCAAATGACTGTTTTGCACGAATTTCATTCCCATTCAATCTTAAACTGGACCGGTTTTGCACGCGAACAACGGTAATTCACGGCCGAATAGGTCGTTGGGAGGCAGAATTCCCACTGCACGGTGTGAAAACACCTGCACTCGGTTTTTTTATGCATCACGCTTACATCCGCTCATTCTGTAAATCATTTTCATGGATGGACGGAGGGGAAAACTCCAAACTGAGCCCAGAAATTGATTCTTAGTAAAACGGGGAAAAGGAAAAGAGCAATATTTGTTGGAAAGAAATTTCTGTAGGAACGAAGAAGAGAAAAGTAGGTCCAACTTGAAGAGAAATATGATGACTGTTCCATATTCGGAAAGAGAAAACTAAAATTAAGTACCAGTCAGTTGCCCTTCATCTTCTTCCCAAGACATTATTACCCCGAGAAGAAGAAAATGAAGTAATTCCAAAAGAAGTGCGGCTACGTGTAATGTACGGGGACTGGAACTAGTCTGCTCAGTCACCGATAAATCCTTTCCCCTCCACTTCCACGCTTGCTACTCTTCGAAGTCTCAAAACTCATGAGAAACACGGCTTCTCTTAAATATCGATTCTAGTTACGGCCTCGAACCCACCAGTTTTCAATTTTGTATTGTTAACAATGTAATTACATTTCCTTGTCGACGTGTATTGTAGTGTGTAGACAGGCTTCGGAACACCCAAAGGACCGGACCAGCGGATCTCTTTCCTTTTCGGCCAGATTTCTATTTTCTGTGAAATTGATGTTTTTGTCGACAGTGACAGGGAAGGGAGGGTGTTTACTAGGCACTCCGACAATTGTCATTGAATGCAGGAGGAGGCCACGGCTCTGGTGAGTCGTATCTGGTTACAACAACTGGTAGATTGTTTCCTTTGTGCTCACCACTGGAATTAGGTCCAGAGTAAATCTTTAACTTGTAAGTTTACCTTTTTAATTAACGGGATTGAAAGGAGTGGTTGGAATGGATTTGTCCTCCAAGCCTCTTGGGTGGAAAACCTAAGAAAGCAATTTTGAAAGGAAGCAGACAAATACTACAGAGTTTGTACATGTAATTACAGTTGATCCATCACAATTTGTTAGGATCTGGAAGGAGCGAAGTGTACGTTATTGCAGAAGCACTTCAGTCCAGATCGCTTGATCAGAGATTTTTCAAAGAAAGATCTGGAAGGGTGTGTGGGTAAGAGCAGGCAATTTTTTGCGAACCTTTACTCCTGGCCAATATTTTCTTAAAAAATTCTGCTTTATTGCCAAGATTCCAATTCTATAGGATTAATTGCAATCATCTTTACCAAGACGTTCACTTTTGTTTCGCTGGAGCGAATTTTTGATTAATAATTTTTTTTAAAATAAGTGGATTCAATCCAACCAAGATCAGGTTTTCATGATTTCATTTTCAGATTTTTATTTTAGCTTTCAACTTCAGTTGATGTTAAGGCTAATTTGAGTCTGAGTTGATGTTAAGGCAAGGTGAATTAGCTAATTCTTACATCAAAAGTGAATGATGGAAATAAAGAGATTGATAAAAAAGTTGTCTAGGGGTTGCGGAAGCTTCAACCTCCCGAGCAGGAGCTGCCACCGTCCTCCTACCCTGATTGAACTCATTAATTTCCTCTAGAAAGTTGACGCTGTTCCCCAGTGTCACATTCCTCATTTGATTCCATTAATTCTACCCAGTCCATCTGACACTTATTGTCTTTCGATTTGCATTATTCATGTACGTTACATCCTTGCCACGTATGGGGATGGAATGGCGGAATAAGCTTCATGTAGTCACCCTGAACACCTTCATTCATTATAATGGGGGAAATACAGGGAATGGCGAGAAGGAATTCCGGCTTCGTAAATCACAAAATTTAATATCTAATCATCACCTTCTCCCGTCTTGTCTAGCCCACCTCCACATTTCCCATTTCAATGCCCGACTGTGACTCCTTTCCGTTTCCAATAAATCAAATCCTTGGAATGAAAGCTCATTTGGGCTCTCTGGGCTCGGACTGATTCATACTCTCCTTCCCTTTTTCTTTATTCTGACTACTGAGCAAGTATTCAAAATTTCTGATTTTTGGAAATGTAATTCGAATGGACTTGGTGATGCCGGAAATCCATGGAAATGGAAGGATTGGAAGGATTTGGGTGATTTGAGGGAAATGTTTCACACGGTTGGTTAGGTCGGGAATTGGAAATCCTTGATTTGACACACCTGAATCCATTCGTGTCATCCAATGAGTTGGGAGACGAGAGTTTCGGAGCGGAAATGAGCCTAATTGGCTTTGCATACATACTGCTGGGGGACTCAAATCCTGTTATCCCACAAATTGAGCATCTCTCCACGTGCCTCGAATGCGGCGAAG
>JAAXYW010002966.1:0-13206 GCA_036851895.1 Orthonychiurus folsomi | reverse complement strand
GGAAAGTAATTTGCAGCGTAGAGTTGAAAGAGAACCAAAATACGTCGTTAGCTTTCGATGAATGTAATAAATCCTCTTGGACTAATATAGTATCTGAAGCTCGAATCTGTTCTATCAGGAAGTTTTTGATTTTCCCGGAATAAAACTTTTTTTTGGAGAATTTGCGAGTCAACAATATTTATATCTCCTCCGCCCCCTCAAGATGTTGGTAATGTGTGGCGTGTGCAGTTTCCTAACAACCATACTTTTACCCTCGAATTTCAAATAATATGCACCTGAAGTTTAGAAAAGTGTAAAAATCTCACCTCAAATGATTCCACATTACGCCATGCAGACATAAACAGAGACAGAGCCAGTAACACTAGCCGTAATTTTATGCAAATCGCAAAAAGGAGCGTTGGATATCACTCAAATTGTAAACTTTCGGAGAAAGTGAAAAAGAGCGGAACTCTTTCCATGGCTTGTTGCCAATTCCTAGTTCTCGGAAGACTCCATGGGAGATCCTCCTTCTCCTTACGTAGCATAATAATCGTTGCGGGGAGAAAGTCATTCAGGAGGAGACACATACGACGACATACGTTCTTTTCAGAAATAAGGCGGACGGAACCACTTGATCACGAGTTTTGTGCCAAATCCGGAGAAACAATATCGGCTATAAGTTGAGGATGAGGGCGGACCACTATTGAGTTGAACGGAAACCAGAAAATCATTTGGAGGCTTGATGGCCTGACGGGTTAAAAAAAGAATCTGTCTTATCCCATTGATGCCCATTCAAAACACGCATTAATCTCATGCGCGGGAATTCCACGAATAGCCAATCCAGCCAAAATTGCTATCTTTGGAAAGAAACTTTTAAAGTTGGAATAATTGTGAAGTGTTATTTCTAATTTCGTATTTTGCCGTTAGCTTATTGTATTAGAATTATATTTATGCAAATTAAATTTGACCAGGTATTGCAGAAATGCGGTATACCGTATTGTAAATATTTTGACCGCTTTTGCGCCAATGTATATTGTTTTCAATTAAAGTGAAGAATTCATTAGTAGAGAAAATGTTCAGAACAGTTTATTCCCTGTTTGCTTTGGTTTGGGAAAACGTGACGCGGAGGTACATGCTCCGGCTTTTGCTGTTTCCTTTTCCTTTCCTTCCCAAGAAAATTGTGATGGGTTCGATCACATTGATTGCTAAATCTAGTGCTAGTATATCAGTATTTTCCCGACATGACCTTGCCATTAGTTATACTCTCTCCCACTTGATTCCGTTGCGGTGCTGTTTTTCCAAGGAAGTCCACTAAAAATATGATTCCGACAGACGGAGAAGCCTGTCTGTTTGCCTTCACTCTCCAGTCACAAATCTGGACTTGTCATTTCCGAGTTGCGACTTTCACTTGACATTGGAGGCGAATGATCGCAATCACGTTCCTCCGCATTTAAGTTTATTACTTATTTGCATTTCTCTCTCAAATGTTTATTTTGTTTCTGTTTACTCCCCCGTCCTGTTGTTCCTTTTCTACACGGTCAAGATTGGTTTTCCAGGTCGAGGCCTGTTTCTCCTTCGGAGGAGTCATAGTTTTCAGTGAGTTTTCCCATAGGAATCCGAGAAATGCTCAAAAAATTGCAAAGACGCTTCAGTACGACCGAGTCGGAGCCGTTGGTCACATTATTTACGGGCAGCATTCCACGGGAGACTCGTTCCTGTGACGTCAGATCATCCAATAAAATGGAATGAACCTTGATTTTGCAGGGCCGTGTGCCGTCTAACCCGGTTTTATTCTGGAGTCGAGGATGCGGGTTGAGGAGGACTGCTGAGCCGGCCAGAAATCAAAAGTCCCGAGTTGGAGTTAAGGGGCAAATAAATGCCAAATGGTGACTCAAAATTTGATTTGTTAAAAAAGAGATCTTGGGAGGGAGATAACACCAGAAGGGCACGTGCACAACCAACATTTTCTTGTATTCTTGGAAGCCTGACTCATTTAAAAAAAAGTTGAATGGAACGACGTCGCGACGGAAGAAATGTGTATTATTAAAATTAATGAATAGTCTGGTTTTACTGGTTAGCCCACATCAGCTTTCCACTACAAATCAAAAGGTCAATTGAGCGAATATTGACATGGAGAGCCACACATTGCACATACTATTATATTGCCCATAATAACGTAAGACGTATCCTTCCTTTCTCCGAGATCTTTACTTTCTGCGACGCATTTTGATATTTTTAATACGTTTTGTTTTTTGAATTCAACTTTTAAGCTTATATATTATTCCACGTAGTATTTTTTCTAAGGCATTGTTCGAAAAAAAAGGTTGTACATGCTTTAATTGGAGATGGTGTTCTCATCTAAATTGGTTCTCAGCATGGCTCTATAGCGCAAAAACGCTTTTGGTAAAATGTAAACTAATTTTATATTCCCCATGCTGTGACACAGCCCGGAAAACCGGATATTTCTCAAGTTTGAGTTGGTTTTCGTCCTGGAATTCCATTTTAGCATTAACTCTCTTTGTACTGATTTGACAATCCATCGTATGTGACTAATGACTAGTAGAAAACATAAATTTCCCCTCATTTCTTCAAACTAAAGTATTGTTTGTAAACTATCTGCAGCAAATGTTTGCGAAAATACAAATATCCGTTTCACACGCAAGCAATTCGTGTGAAATGTCAATAATAAATATAAACTACATAGTAGTGTAGAAACGACTGACTAGACAGATCGTAAATGGTTTTCTCCTCATGCGCCTGACACTTGGTAATCTGTGTGGAGCAGCCAATCCATAAAAAACAATGCAACGCGAAAATATGGTTGTGCAGTCAAACTAAACTGTCGCCCACTTTCGCCAGGTTTAGAACACTTGGTTCAAATTGATTTGACATGCATGAATTTTGTTGGGTGTCACTTATGAGAAGGAAAGGGTGGAAGTTAGCTTTGCTTTGATATCTTACTCTTTCTTATTTCCACGAAATAAGGTGCAGTTCTTGTCTCAAGTGTTTTGCTCTAGTACATTCTCCTGTATCATTTTCTACAGTCTACTTCTTTTCATGTTTTTCACTTAAGGTATTCTGTTCAACAAATTTGATTTATTTTTATTGTTTGCTTCAGCGTCAAATAATTAAATTTGTTATTTTATATTTGTACTAACTACTAGAGAGTTCTTTCGTCCATGTTGTAATTATTTCAAAACAAAACATAATTTTAAAATAGCAAAAATGATGAATATTTAAACCAGTACTACACATTTACAAAATATTTACCAAACTACATTCATCCCTCTCTCAGAGTTGTAATCCAAATCTCTTGACGTAAATACCCAGTCCCCGACATCCCATTTCTCGAATTCCTTAATCCCCTTAAAAACTTCCTTTCACCTTTCGGCATCCGCCGTCCCGAAAACAATGGAATCAAATTCCCTCCAACTAACCAAACCAAAGGCATGCAGATTAAAGTTTCAGCCTTTGTAATGCCCGCAAATGTTGAATAGGGTTGCGGTATAATATAATTAGTTGAAAGAAAAAACCCGAGCCGTAATTTCCATTCCAGATGAACTAGAGATGCAAATTCTGAGCTTGTTTACGACGAGACGAATTCGTGACTGAGACTCAAATTTACTGCCTTTACTCCTTCATTTACATCTTTTAAGATTAAGAGCACTCCTTTGTTTGTGAGCTCTCATTTGCTGATTTTTTTTCAGTCTTTTGCACAAAAAAAATCCGAGTTTCAATTTGAGCGTACATAATTCCCCGTGCGTGCGTGCGCTGGGCTTCACTTGTATGTAAAATAGGTGGTAGTGGCGGGGCGGGATCCTGCTATCTTGATCCGTGTGGGCCGGGCTGTTTGTGTGGGTTCCGCTTCACTTGACTCCATTTTCGGCGTGTCTGACATTCTTTGGGTGATGAAAGGGAAAGCTCGGCGGGGAAGATGAATCGTGGATGACTAAAAGCCCCTGCCAATCCCCACACGTAAACTTTCCCTACTTCGGAGTGAGGAGGAAATGAAGAGTCCCTTCCGATTGTCCTGTGTTGGAATTGATCCCCATCCCCGTATTGCCCTTGTATGTGGTTGGGTAGACTGATTTTAAAAATATCGGATCAATTTATTCTTTCCACGTTCTTCGAGGCTTCGGAGCCCAGATGAAAAACCTAAAGTCATCCGTAGAGACTCTTTTGAAAATTACACTTCTGAGCATTCCGATGCTTGTTAGTGCATCCGATTGCCTAATACTTGTTCAGCTATTAGTTATCAAATCGTGTCTAGGGTACAGAAGTAGGGTGATTTCAAAAGTCAACTTTATATTTATCTACATTGTGAAAAAACAAAAAAAACATTTGTCTACCTACCCACGCATAGCAGCTTGGATTTACAAGGGGTTGGGATTATGTAAAATAAGGTAGGAAAGGTAGGCCAAATTCAGATTTTCCACAATTTATTTATGAAACCACATTGGAATCAAAATAAAGTTGAGACAACTTCAAGTTAAATTACAAGCGGTTGGGATTATGTAAAATAAGGTAGGAAAGGTAGGCCAAATTCAGATTTTCCACAATTTATTTATGAAACCACATTGGAATCAAAATAAAGTTGAGACAACTTCAAGTTAAAGTTAGATGGAAAATAAAATAAATGTTCTCAAAATTAGTATATACTTTTCAAAACGCCACATATATAAAGCTCTACATGATACAATACACCACTACACGCAAATTACGTCAAACTCTTAATTTATACAATTTGACTTCTGAAAACAATAACGGAGATTTGTTGATATTACACACATGAAGACAAAAGCAAAAAGCCAAAACACAATATTGGCAAATTGTGTTTTTCATGATTAAATAGATTGCTGCTTTATCTTCACCAAACAGTCTGATTTACCCGTGTACACCACAGCATGGGATCACAAAAGGAATGAATATAAAGAAAACAATGGAATTTGTTCTTCTATGTATTCTTCCAACAAACAAAGGAAATTCAAAACTTATCCAAAACCCACATCATTCTTCCACAGAAAAGTGGCCAATTAAACCCAGAGCATAATAGATTCTACAGACAAACACGGATTTGCTTTATTAGTATCTCTTGGTTTGCTTAGAATGTTTCTTCAAACACTGTGTTGGATGCTGTACCTCTAAAGCTAGAAACTTTATACTTTAATTTCCATGCCAAGTATAGACATAAGTTACGATAGATACGTGATACACCGAGTAATTCGGGAAAGCTCATAAACCAGCCAGAAACTAGAGACTTTAATATTTTAAAATACCTTTCACAGCAGAGCAAATGTACAGGCGGGCCTTTGAAGTGGGTTTAAAGCCTCACTCAAATTGAGATCACATACGTTCAAACATCACTTGTTTCAAAGCTAAATTCCATCGATATTAAACCTTACACATATAACGACATCAAAAACCCTTCTTCAAAAGCTAAATCTCGCACATTCCATACCAAAAACACCCAAGCAGGCATTACTCTCAGTTTTAAGCTTCGCTCACAATTTTACTCTTCGCAGCACATAGCCTTAATTCACAGGATTGCTTTCCTTGAAATGGGAACTCTACTTGAGAAAAATAAAATTAATACGTAGACAAACCTTATCCAAGTTTTCCCACTGCCACTGCATGTCGTCTCCCGAGTCGAAAATCTTTTCCTCTATTACTATTAGCAAGCATTTGTACATTCCGAAGCACGAAACCCCCCTCCATTCAAGGAAATAAAAATCTAAGTAGGTCGAGCGACATATGACATTCTCCACGTACGTACGTATACTCCTAAATTCTTTCATCCATCCACCATCCCAAGCAATTTCGTTTTGATCCTTTTACCTGAATGAAATGGATTTGGTTTCCTGGATACCCCTCAGAGTCCAAATCCCATTTGAGTGGGTCTCAAACGGTTGCTCATTTGAGTTCCTCAATGCAATGATCTTGGAGATTGGCGAGGGTAATCGGATTATGGATGAAGCTCGTCATCATTGTGATATCTTCAGTGGTTGCAAAAACCTGATGCTGTGGTGGCTCCTGTTCAGGGCTCCCAGTGACGGGGTTGATGATTGAAGGGCTTTGGAGCAAGTGAAGTGGGAGTTGGGAGGCTCGAAGCTGGGCAGGAGGTAATTGATGGCGAAGCCCGGCAATGGCCGAGGAATTCACGGACAAAATATTACGTTGGGTTGAGGGAGCAGATGGGAGAGGGGATTCCCAATGACAGCGCCTTTTCCCGACAACTCCGGCGGAATTGGTCATTATTGACCCTCGGTAAAGGGCAAGTCCTGCCCCACCATTCCGAGTTCCTCTGTAACGATCCTCACCTCCAGCTCCCATGAGTCCACCCCCTCTGCCATTTCCGTGACCTGAATTACTCATACTGACGCAGCCACAGCCAAATAGGTTTCGGACACGCTCTCCACGTCGATCCCTTTCACGATCTCGAAAGCAGCAAAGATTGTTGTTGAAGTGCTGGAAGGCAAAATGTTGGTAATTTAGTACATATTTTGAACATTTAGAAATACGTCATCTTCACGACGCCGACTGGTACGCCTTTAGAGAATCCGTCCCTTGGTCTCTTCAAAATTTAAATCTTATAAATGGAAAATTGGACTCCCTGCTTCGCAGAAATAAAATAAAATACCATACCACAAAGACTACTAAAGCCGTCAATAGAATTCCCCTGATGTTTTGAAACTGTCATGATCCGCATCCCGACGACGATACAATTTACTTTAGTGATGAAATTTATAACTTGCCAAACCACGTTATTCACCCCTTCGTAGGTCACGGCCATGAACTGGGATTTTGTACTGTGGCAAATAACCCGAAGGAATAATGCATATAAATAAAGTGATGGGGAAGGATTTCATGTCTGATCTTGGCGTAAATGGCGTATAAACCTCTTCCCACTAACACCACTTTATCATGAAGGGCTTTATCAAGAAAAATGTGTTTGCAGTTCCTCTGAAAATACCATTGGATGGAAAGAAACCTATCAGTGGACTGTCACTTGAGCCACCCTGACACTTAAGCTGAAAATCAGGTTATCCAATTTTGAGGGATCCTTCGGATTTACGACATTTATCATTCCCTTCAGATCTTCAAAACCTGTCATTCTCACTTGTCATTCTCACTCTCACTCCTACTTCAAAATGCAGTGAAATGTATGCATACGTGGAATGGAATGCAATCGGTGTGCTTTTCCTTATCCTTTATGTAAGAAAAAGTTCAATTATTGCTAGGTTGCTACCTTTGGAATTTGCACACTTGGGTAATGAATGGCAGCCGCCAGCAAGCCGGAAAAGCTTCAAGCAAGTTTATGTATACACATTACATCTTAGTGTATTCTTGCCGGCCCGCCTCAGAAAATGAAATTAAAACAATTATGCAAATGACACCTTTCTCCTTCCCATGCTATGCAGTACATTTGGTTTGCGGTTTGAGTAAGTGCTTGTGTGGATGGGGGATAAAGTTTCATGTTCCCAGCAATAGCAATTAGCCGCCCGTGATCCTAATGTCCTTGCTGCTACTAGAAGTAGGAATGTATTTGGCAGTTGTGTTCAAACTTTTCACAGCAAAGTTTTACAAGATCCTTCACACTTTAGGAAATACTTGGGTTTTGTACGAGCTGTACCTTAGCGTGTGACCCATAAAACCCGCTTTTACTTGGGTACAAGATAATCCGTGCAGATTTAAATCCACGCTTAGAAATCTACCCTAAAACCTGGACCATGGCTTTGTCATGCCATGTCAGGTTTTTTTTGTATTAAGTAAGCTTTATACTTAAGAAGGAGAGGGGCTAGCGATGAAATGCAACAATGAAACTTATGGCTTTGCATTTCTACAAGAGCGAAGCTAAAGTACATATGTCAAATTACTCATTCGCATTACTTATTTGCAATCTTACCACCAAAAAGCCTGAAGTTTTAGAGTGTAAATTTCACTAAATATGTTGCCTGAAAACCCAAAGTTTTACTAAGAAAACGAACAACATGTGTCTTTTACTCACCTTCCGGAAAGTTCCTAAAATAATAAATAAAGTTGGAATTAAAGAAACTTCAAAACGTGTATACTGATTTATAATTATTTCATCCACCTGACAGGGCGTACAACGTAATCGGGTTGATACATGAATTAATAAACCCAAGACAGAATCCGATGATCCTCAAAAGATTCCAGAACTGCGTTGAAATTTTCCTGGGAGTTGGGATCAAAGTAAAACCACAGAAGGAATACGTGGGAGGGAAAGAAACAAATCGCGAATATTACGACGAAGGAGAGCACCATCTTCGCCACCTGGAATGAAATGAATCCCGGCCTTTGTTACAAAGTACAAGAACTAGGGAACTAGAGCCAAGGGAATTGCACGCGACGGCCTTAATTACAAAACTCAAACTCGAGGATTGGCAATTGCGAGTCAAAATTGGGGTTTGGAGATGAATGAAAATGTCTGACCTTTTTCCGAGCTTGGATCTGCTTGGTTTGACCCTGGGCCGCCTCTCCTGGCATATTCTTCGTAGATAGAATCAAATGTTGGGCCATGATGATGTAGAAGAATGCGATGAACGCCAGTGGAATGGCATAGTAGACGAGGAACTTGAACATTACCATCACCTGCGGAATAGCAAAATATATTCGTGCTTTATGGAAATTGAGATTTAGTCATGAGACCGGCGTTTCTAATTTTGAATCTTTCCGCGTCAAGCCTACTCTAATCATCCCTTCACCATACATACATCCGCTGCAGTATTTTAGTTTGCATTTCCATTTGCGCCTCTTTTCCCTCCGGAGAAGGTTAGTCCCTTGACTAATCTTATTCTCCAATCACGTCCTTAGGTTCTGTCATCCATGATCCACAATCCGTAATTCAAACAGAAGTAAAAATATAGAAGATCTTAACTCCATTCCACATTAAAAATATTTCACATGAATATGACCTATTTTAAAAAAGTGGTAAAATGTGGTAGTCAGAGTTGTCAGAGAACCAAAATTGCAAGCTCTGGTGTACAACGGACAACGTACAAAAGCCAACCAATTGCATATCTGGAATAAAGTGGAAAGGCTTCGCAATTATAAATAAAATTGCAAAATTGAGTTCTTCCGTCTCATTGTGCATCGCTGCGTTCATTTTGCCATAACTTAACACTTCACCTAATTTGATCCTGTCCTCAAAAATCATTGAACTGCAATTCCCTCAAAGGAAATGCCGTCCTTCCGTGTCAATCAACTTACTTTCGGGTAGGTGTCTCCGAGTTCACTTGGAAATGGGTAGCACACTTGAAAAGTGTGGGTTGGGTCCTCGTCAATTACCTGTAATAGAAATATATATATGAGATTTGTATTTATATGGTGTGTTCCTCTCAGATTCTGAAACAGGCAACTCACACGGATGTACGAGAAGATCACTGAAGGGAGAGCAATTAGAATGGAGACGATCCATATCCCTGAAAATACATCAAAGGATTCAGTTCTTAATTCCAGCACAAATGTGAGTGAGTCTAATGAGGACACTGGAACCAACTGGGAAAACCAATCAAAAACAAATTAAATAAATTCCATCGCCGCGTCAAGCTCATCAATACAACCTGGGTGCATTTAATTCTCCGAGAACAATTCTCACGCTGAACTAATCAAAGTGATCCAGTTAGTTAATGACAAAATTGGGTAGTCAAATGAAAGGAATAACATTTTGGAGACACAAGCAAGTCTGGTTTTGTACCAATTTGTTGTCAGGCACGCAAATGCGATCCGTGCCAGAACCTAATCATCCATGAATCCCACATCTAAACGAATTGAGAAACTCTAAACTCACTAATTATGAGGGAAGGTGTAAAATGCACAGTGTGGATGTTTAGTTTTCGTAGAACTCCTTGTTTCTTGCTCGTCAGCTACCAGAACTGAGTCTGTAGTGAAAAGCATATGTTCCATTTCCAACCGCAAATACCAAAGTAAAACGAATCCAATTAAAGAGTCCCCAGACTAAAGAGACTAGACTAAGTTCATGCATCGCTCAACATTCCTTTGATTCTGAAGTAAACTCCAAGTGCTAAAAGTCAAGAAGTTTGTATAAAACGTTCCCCAGAGTCTAAATCAACTGTCAATTTATCCCTTGCGTGCTGCGCTTTGAAAATAAGGTTAGTCGAATTCGCTTTTAAATAGACGTCAATTTAGAATTTAGTAAAGAGCTTTTAACCACTACGTCGTCTTCCCGGAAGCTGCACTATCAGTCCGTCCAAATAATTCTTTAAAAATAGAATACGTCTTCATCAATCCTTTCTCCATGGGTCTAGGACGCACTTAACTTACACAGTCAGCATATGGCATCCATCCCTTTTATCTTGGAATCCAATCCCCTTTTCCCAGTTTCAAATGTTATCAAAAGGAAAAAGANTCTTCATCAATCCTTTCTCCATGGGTCTAGGACGCACTTAACTTACACAGTCAGCATATGGCATCCATCCCTTTTATCTTGGAATCCAATCCCCTTTTCCCAGTTTCAAATGTTATCAAAAGGAAAAAGAAAAAGGGGCAAGTTTTTTTCCTCCCGATCTTATAATTGAAATTGAGAAAAGCGGGGTCTTACCCGCAATGGTGACACACGTAATCCGCGTTGCACGACATCCTGTGAGTTTCCTCATTGGATCCACAATTGCAAAGTAGCGATCCGCTGATAGAGCTGTGAGTGTGAAGACGGAGACTCCGATGGACACGTCTTTGATGAATTCCGAGAATTTGCACACCAGAAGCCCATACGGCCAAGACTCAACTGTGTACACGGTGGATGTGAATGGGACGCAGAAGAGGATGACGAGGATGTCTCCGACAGCCAAACTGCAGATGTACCTGCCCCCAATGTATTTTTCAAATTGATTTTCAATTTCAAGTAAGAATCCCATGTTACGGAGTGCTGAAAGTGAAATTGAGTGAAAGCATCCGGCACTCCCCCCTCTTACTCATACTCACTCATCCGGCTCATCTCTCAATTTAAGTAGTCAATTTATTCCTTTGAGATCAGAGGGCAAAATAAGCAGGGGAGTTTAAAACAGAGGAATTTGCTATTTTGGGTGACGCCGGGTGACCCAAAAACAAATTTCCCGATTTAGTAACGATTACAAATCGTAATACAAAGTGACAGAACGCTAATTAGCATAAGCCTCTTTAATAGGGTTCCCGGCACGGAATTATTTCTAAAATTCTCTTGTTTGTTTTACTTTGCGTTCAGCTTATTGCAAGAATGTGTGCCTGATATTTGCCCTTAAAGAATGTATTTTTAGTGACTTGAGCAATGCTGGCTGGGTGCTATATAATGACAAACACAGAAATCCTCGATTAGACATCTGTAGCATAACACATTTTAAAAGAAATAATTTTAATTCGGTAACGGCTGTTAACTTGCATTTTGAAAAAATTAAGAACAATTCTTTTTAATCGAATCTGAGGATCAGAAAAATATCCTAAACCGACAACTTTTTAATGAGATTTTAAAGTAAGAGCTTAGGAAGAAAAAGAACTAATACTTGTGGTGTGTGAACTTTTCTTTCCCTCAGGGATTACGGTATTTGTATTGCGTATGTTCAGAGCATTTTGTAATTTATTCCGCCTGAAATCCCTAGTGCGCGGGATAAAGTTTTCTATCTAATTACAGTAAGCTGACTCTTAAAATCCAAACAATAAAACAGACTACTCACATGTTTGGAACATTTCGCATTGTCCGATGTCTCAAGAATATGAGGATGAGTGTTCCATTCCCAAGGACTCCAATGATAAAAATGATTGCAAATAATACGGGAACGATGTAAGTTTCCGGCCTGTCTATGTATGGCAAGTACATTTCCCCATGCTCTTTACGTAGTAGATCCGAATTATTTGTTAGATTGTAGCTTGCATTCCAGTTGTCAATTTCCATTCCTAACCCTTGCTTCGTCAGATTGAATTCAGGATCTGTATCCGAGGAGCCGTGGATCATATCCATTATTTTTGTATGCTTCCTTAAAGTCACTTCTTATTTCCAGGAAAACCTGAATTCCCAATGGAAGCCCTTCCTGTCGCCTGAATTTTACACGTGGCCCGTCTTGTGACGCGTGTTCCAAGAAATGCTTGAATACCTTCGATTATTTACGGGATCCGCTAGTGTTGGAAGAGCACTCTCTGTCTGTCCAAGAGGTAAAATTTTCTTTGACGTTTTGTGTATTTGAGGTAATGTGCAGTACGAAGGGAAGTACTAATGACACACGGTTGACTCGTATCAAACGGAGTGCATTAAAAATTGACACATGACATAGCTTTTACAGTGGGTTTGTCACATGGAATAAACAAGTGTCATCCTTGTCATTTGCGGGACCAGCAACAGTTCTTCCCATTCAGTTGGGCTAATAGTGAGTGAAAGCGTCAAGTCTTTAGAGTGTGTTTTGCTTGAATGCTTCTATTTATATTTTCTTTTTAGAGTTGGATGTTGTTGACTTTCCCTTCAAATGGATTGTGGAGCTTCGGGAAAGCGTTGGGGCGTCAAAACTCACCCTCAGCGTAAATGTCGTCCTTCTAGCTTGTGTGAATGGCTCGGCCCACCTTTTTGCCGGAAGATCTGAAATGGGAAGAGACTTCTATTTAGAGTAATAATAACATTTTTTTAAACAGAAATACTCACTAGCTACTCAGCAATGTTGTCTTTGCTTTATGATAATGTGCTGGGAACTGCCAATTGCTATAAGTAGCTGGTTTCTTTTGTGGCTAATCATTTGTAGTACTTTTTTATCATAATGATGTTAAAAAGCAATTTAAAAATACCTATTTTCTGACTTTAAATAGAATTAGGGCAGATACTCATGCCGCATACCCACTAAACAGGGTATATCTCAACTCAACGTCCATTTGCACCATTTCATACAACATGACAGTTTGACATAGAAATGATTGCACATTTCATTTGATTTATTGGAAACGTCAAAAGAAAATTTGTGCAAACCAAAACTTTTCTATCAAAAATATTCTTCACATTTAAATGCACAGTCCAAATTGTTGGACACATCAATTTGGAATCCTTGCTAGAGCCCCCAGAATCAAAAGTAATAACAATTCTATAAAGTTTTGAACAGAATTCGATTTGAATGGAGCAGGCATCAAATCATAGATTCATGGATTTGTAAGTTTGTAAGCAACAACTAAAGTTTAAAAGTCCAATCCATCGGAGTGCTTCTGCTTCACTGCAGAAAAACCAAACTTTATTTGACAATT
>JAAXYW010002965.1:0-13210 GCA_036851895.1 Orthonychiurus folsomi | reverse complement strand
AACGAGAGGAAATATTAGATTCTGCAGGAAAATACAAACTCATTTGGGACAAGGATTTTGACACCAAAACGATTACATTCCAAGTTATTGTCGAGACACTTGGCTTTGTCGGGTTTGGGATTTCCCCGAATGGAGGAATGGTGGGTGCTGACATTGTCATCGGCGGAGTCGGTTCTAATGGAGAACCATATTTCACGGTAAATTAACTTAGCTTAGTGTAAATTCAAATTTCCTCCTAAGTTGAAATAAAACCCAGGACCGACACGGCGTTGGAAATGTAATGCCTGAAATCGATGATCATGCAGACTGGGTATTGATATCAGCCACTGAAGACGCCACCCACACAACTTTGAAGCTCAAGCGGCCTTTCGATACATGCGATACGCAGGATTTCATAATTGGGGTAAAACTCTAGGCATACATAATGTTTAATGCTTTATACATATATTTTTGTAATTACGTTCAGAATGACACTAGCAATTTGATCTGGTCATTTGGAGCAACCGACGACATTGTTTATCACCAGTCAAATCGTGGAAGTTACTCTGTTAATTTACTTGATCCTGCCATGCCGCCGTTTGACCCTTCCACGTAAGAAGCATTGTGAATATATTCCAAAGGGAAAGTGATATCATGCCATGCCATATTGTGTACTTTTTGGAAAATATTAATTTAAAATTTTAACTGTACATGTATTATTTCAGGGAAAAGACTTGGCAAATAGCTGTTGACTATAATATACCAGATGGTGAAGAAACAATTTACTGGTGTACAGTACACAAAAGCCCACCACTGGAATCGAAACATCATGCAATCGGGGTAAGTCATGTGCACCTACTACCTAGTAGTATTTCAAAATGTTGTGAATATAAAATTCAACAAATTGTGTTTAGTTCGAAGCGTACCTTCCAGACGACGTCGCAAAGGCCCATACTCACCACGTTATCCTTCACGAATGCCCACTTCGAGATGATTTTGACGTTCCAGCCTTTTTGGAGCCATACGTGGGAAATGGTGGGGGACATTGTTTTCTTAGTGGTAATTATTCAATGGTACAAGGCCTTTGTCAGCCTTACCTCTTTGTTTGGGCGGTTGGAGGAAGGGTGAATGCACATTACTTGCAAACTACGAATTACCATCTTTTATGTGTAAAAAATAATAATTTTTAATGATTTTTCTGTGATTACAGAGAACAATATTTCCTGACCATGTGGGCTTTCCACTGGGTGAGAGCACGGAGTCGAATTTCTACATGTTTGAGGTTCATTACAATAATCCCAGCAAAACAGCTCAGACTGTTAGGTCTGGTCTTAATGTTTTCTACACGGACAACCTCAGGTAAACTCTTGAATAAATTGATTACTTCAAAACATTTCTAACTTAAATATTATTACAGATTATTACATTACATTATCCAAATTACAGACCCAATGATGCTGGAACATTAACACTAGGACATGGACTTGGGCTTACGCAATTCATTCCTCCGGGAGTCGATGCTTTCTTGACTGTCGGACATTGCAGTCCCCTCTGCACAGCTGCATCTGTACCTAGTGAGGGATTGAATGTATTCAATGTTCTTCTCCATTCACACTTACTAGGTACGTGATCTACCCTGCCCCCTGCCTGCATTATTTGTGAATGTGTGCAAATTTGACCGTTCCCTCATTTTCAGGTCGAAAACTCAAAATCCGACACTTTCGGAATGGAAATGAGTTAGAGTGGTTGTCCTACGATGACAATTACGATTTTGATTTTCAACAAAATCGTCCACTCCGCGAGGAAACTGTAATTCTACCTGGAGATCAATTAGAATTTGGTAAGTGGATTTCAAATTGATACAGGAATGCGGATAACATTCCATGAATCTTATAACTCAAATTTCATTCATTATTTGACGGAAGTGCAAGTGGAGTCAGCACATAACTATTATGTCATTTAATAAACTTGCACTGCCCTGTGTTTCCTTAGAATGTACATATCAGTCCACAGCACGGACCGGAGTAACCCTAGGAGGATTATCAACTGAAGAGGAAATGTGTCAATCATTTTTAGCATATTATCCTCGGATGCGCACACGGATGTGTGGGAGTGAATTCGGGGTGCCGGATTTATTACCGTATCTGGGGATAGACGCAGTCCAATTGTAAAGCAGTTTTTGATATTAGCCTAGTTCGAATTTGAAAGGAAATTTGATTATTGTTATAATGTGATTATTTTGTTTAATAGTGAAAATGGAGTTTCTGATCTACTTGTGACTGCTCCACCTCATCATGCTGGAAAACGTGTTACAGAAGTCGTCAATGCCATGGACTGGACACCCAACAAAGTAGATCAGCTTCAAAAAATCTTACGCTATGGTGCACATCGGGCAATTTGCAATGGACAATCCATTCCGAATCACTACATTTCTTATATGGACGTTGATAAGGAATATGCTCCACCAAATACATGCTCAGCCAAATGAATAAAACCGAGGAGAAAATCTGTCCATATGTACACCTGTTGATTCATGCATGGATGTAGTCATGTAGCAAATCTCCTAATTCTGATTTCGTACTTTACTTTATTATTGAGATTCGTAACATCATCATAGTATTAAGCGCGCGCAATAAATGTGGATAACCAAGAATAAAATTGTGTTCTGCAAAATTTTTGCTAAACATCGACAGTTAAGCACAACCAAGGTGGGTAAACAATAAATATTCTCCTACATCTTTATTGTTTACCCACCTTGAGCACAACAATAATACAACATATAGTAAATTGAAATGATAACTTTATCACGCATATTATTTGTAGGCCGTGGGCGGCTATTTGGCTTTGTATGTTGAAATCCAATTACATAACCCACTTGATCCAGACAACAGATAACACTAATTAGGAGGAGCGAATCCATTCAAGAAACACAATGCAAACTTGAAACAATTGAATCGTCCTACTGCACCATGAATCAATAACTTTAACTTTGATTCATCACAAACTGCAGCATTCCGGTTTATGTAGTAACACATCTACTATATCTAGTTTTATAGAATAAAAGAAATCGCAAAAATCTAAAAAAAATATAACTTGCAGGTCCAGCCATTTTAAAAATGGTTTCATCGACAATGAAACTAACCTCAAATTTCAAATAACGACATACATATCTGGCCGAACAACCTTGCTGTTACGTGCCACTTTGCAGCTGACAATAATATATGCATTGTTAACAATTTGTTTGACATAAATTGGTTGCATCGATTCTTGACAGAAATGTGCAAACGTCTGAAGCTGCACACACTACAGCAGCTTATGACTCATAGAATCGGATGACGAAGTCACTAATCAATTTGGTATAACAAACTGGAACACTCTTTTTTACGGGCTAACACATCGAACATGTACCATTCGATTTAGCAATTAAAATTTATCGCAGAAATTGAAGGAAATTTAACATCCTCAAGGATTTTTAAGATCGTTAAACCACACCAGCATGAATCAATAATGAACCAAAGTTCTGACTCAGGTTTTGATTTATGAGGATGATTATCATAGTATCGATTGGTTGGAGTGATTATCTTTAGATTTGTATCAGTGCAGAGGGACAGCGCGAACGCAAATCCCCCGCTACCAAAAATTTCGCACTCGAGTTATCCACTGTTTGGGATAATCGCAGGTGTCAACCCATACCGTAGTGCAATGGCAGAGCCTCGTCCTGGGAAAACGGCCTTCTTGATCACCGTTATTCCTGAGCCAGGTAAGTACCGAACATCTCCGACATCAACCAACCCCTTCCAAGGCCAACTATTACCTCAGTCCCATCCAGAACCGTGCATGTGTATACCACATAAGACAATGCAAATGCAGACAAACCAATGCTGAAATTCAGTGAACCTAAATAAGTTGAATCATATTTAGCAATGAAAATTCTCAAAAATTCAGAAATTTGAAAATTACAAAACCAATTTTGTAGTTATTTTGCTGCCCCGGGCGGCCTGCATTGTGGTGGGTCGCGTCGGGGACGGTGGCTTGAGCGCCGCGTTGCGTTGTGGAGGGTTCAACCTTCAAGTTCAAAGTTTGAAGTCTTGGATATTACAAGTGGGTAGATGTTAATTTCTTCAGTTAAGTCTTAAGTGGAGGCAAGACGATTCAAGTAGATCCCAGAAACAGCATTAATTTAGTTTTACAAGGCGGCAAGGCGGTGGTAGTTTGGATAATAATCTGAGTTAATGTAATTAAATTATTTATTAATTTAGCACAATTTGAAAGAGCGGCAACTTATGAGATCGTGGTAATATAAAACTTTGCTGCTTTTATTAAGTTTTCGTGGAACTCAAGGATAGTTTGAGATATAATTACCATTTAATTTCTTGAAGTATTTCTTGCTAAAATTGAAGATCAAGTCAATCCTACCCAAGGGACCACAAGAGTTTTCTTTGAAACGCGTCTACTGAATATATACTTTTAACGTGGTATAACATGAACTGCTGAATTCAATTCAAATTGAAGCATATTGCATTTATGAATCCTTCCCGTCAGGCTGCTGACTATTTGAAAGCTGGGCGCGTTTTTTGATTGTAAAAAACTCTAATTTAGAACAAATTTCAAAAATTAGTTTGCCCCACATTTACTGTCTGTATCTGTAGTTCCTCAAAGAGGCCGGCATAGCAAACGAAATTTATTTGAATGCCTTCATCAAATTGTGTTATGGCGCCTCTTGCTCCCCGAGAGCCTAGCCTAATCAATTTTAATTTGTGAAGCCAGAACGTGATATACAAATTGTAAAAATTTGTGTTGTACTAATCCCATTTTTTAAATGCACTGGCTGTGGCTGTAAACTATCACTCTCCATCCTTACCTCCAAATGTAATAAACCCAAATTACAAATTCCTATGAGAATGTCGCATTTTGGCACATACAAGTACAAGGTGTGGTTATGCGTGCCTTTGACCTTGACCATAAAGTCATCCCAAGTGGTTAGGGATAAAGCATTTGCCGGAGAACAATGTGGTTTTCTGGCTTTTACAAAAGTTCCGGATTCCATTTGATTTTATTTGTATTGAAACCGTGACAAGATCCCCGGTACAATTTTACATAATGTAAACTGGGATAAGGACACGTACGTTGGGGAGGAATTTCCAGTGGGCGTCCGTTTCATTCCCCGTCCGTCCCCGCTTTGTGTACCGCAAACTGATTTTTATGTTCGCAACTCCAGTCTTTTTATGAATGAACTCGGTCGTGGAAGGGCACTCCGTTCCAATGACGTCAAGCGACGGAGTTAAGAATGAAATAAGGAATGTTGAGCTACGAGAGCAAAACTCCTTCAACTCCTGTCTTAAAACTTTTAAATGAGACGAATTTTTTGGCTTCAAGATTGGGAAGCCCGGCATACAAAGCACACCTTGAGGTCGGGAGATGAGAATCGAATGGTGGAAGCGGTAACTAAGCGTGCGGTGACTCGATGATTTGTGTTTCTATTTCAGATTCCTTTGGGAAATTATTATTGTAGTACTTCGTAGTTCTAGAAAAAATAACAATTCCAATCCCCGGGCAAATTTATCATTATGCAGATCAGAAATCAGGGAGAACATTGGTCAATTCCAAATCCGATTTATATGGTAATTGTATTTCTCAGTATGCGCAATACCATTCAGATTATCACTTCAGAATCCAATGCAATATTTGAGTGCAATACAATTAGTATTCTCCATTTCGTTCCCAATTTCAACCCTACCTTCCCATAATTCCCCGGCGTCATGAATTGGATCACCACTACGTATCAAACTTTTGACAAAACCTGGATTTGAAGCCCAAGGAATTCCAAACACGTAACTTGTATTTGTTGGGTTTAATAATTACATTCGTGAGGTTTCCGTCTTAATGTCATGCTTAATCCCAGGAGCCCGTAGCATTGGCACACCTACGTCGCGTCTGGCGTGGCCGCTGAAATCTGCAAGAAAATTCTTCTATCCTTCGCGCTAAATTCATGTACAGGGGGGAATTTTTGCATCCAACTCTTACCTGCCTTACCGCCCCTTCCTTCCTTGGATAAGGAAAGGCGGAAAGTCCCCCAAGTTTGGGGGTGCACCGAATTCGGGAGCCACGCATTCCATCCTTCCCGCATCCCAAGATCCAAGACTTCATCCTTGCCAAAAATCATCATCTCCTCAACTCCACCACACACACACACATACAACCTTCTTCCCTCCTCCTTTGTTTCCCAAAAATTGTCCACTTTAATTTTATTAGTGTGACTGCATTAGTTTTTGAAATCAGACATCTGACACAGTAAATTCCGGGTGGACAGTGGACAATTTCGACAGTGACACGACTTATAAAATTGCACAGACAGAAGTGAACTTGTTTTGGCGGATTCTAATAAATAAACTTATTTTTTTCTTCAAGTGGGTTGGCAGTGCAGTGCAGTGTCGTGCTCGTGCTCGTGGGATTTACCACCACCATGTGTCATTTCTTCCCCTTAACACCATGCCACGTGTATTTTTAGAGAACTCATCCAATAATTAAACCCAAATGGCAATGGTATCTGTAGCAGCAGGCTTTCCGCGGCGGGGACGACGGACGAAATGTTCTAAATCTTGATCCAACAATTTAAATTAACTGTGAATTGCTCACACGATTTTCAGTCGGAGTCGGTCGCAGAGTTTAATGCATTTCCAGTCGGTCATGGACTAAGTCGTACTCGTGCCAATGTAATAGAAAATTCCATGATGATGAAAGGAAGCGATAGGAAAATGAAATAAGTTTGTACTAAAACCTTGGAACCGGATTTCATGTGCAGGGAAGGGGGACTAGGGCATTGCGGTTGGTATTGAAGAAAGACCGGACGTGGAGATGTGAAATAAAGTGAATTTTTTGAATCCCACATTGGGAAAAGTGACAGGACATCCTATTGGGTCACAACCTTACCATACCTGAATGCCCAGGGACTTGGAATGGAAATGTCAATTGGATTTCTGACAATTGCATTATTTCTTTGATTACTAAGTGCTTCCCCTTTTGATGACGTGGGGGCCGGGGCCCGCGAATCCACGGCCCTTATGATAACTTACAAAGGAAAATGCGTCGACGGCGAAAGCGAGCGAGTTGAAGTTTTTACATCCTCAAAATCAGGTTCATCTGTCAGGGACGGATCTTAATGGGTGAAATTGAAAAGATCCGATCCTCTTGATTACCTGCATTTACCTGAGTACAGAGCTCGTATAAAAATACTAAACTGAACATTGTTAATTAGTGGAGAATTAGAACGAGATTTGTCGAGAAGATGATGTTCACTGGAGCTCCAAAGGCAAAAAGAGTTTCCGGTTCAAGTACAAGTTCACATAGTAGAGGGGCAGGAAAACAAGGGGACAGGGACAGATCTGCAGAGGGACCAAGGACAAGGCACAATTATGAGGTAACACTACTAGAATTTGGTCAAACTTTAGGTAGCGTGAACAACTTTAGTTGAACTAGTTTAAGTAGATAAATGTATAACTTTGTGATCGGAGTTAAGGTATTGTGTATTTCCACGTTTTGTTTTTGCACCAACTACGTTTGGTGAAATGCTATGGCTGGTTATTAAGATCCGTAAATAATAAGCGTTGCTTTACGGTTGGGTTGTTCTTGTTGAGTAGGAGTACATTTGTAAGATATGACAACTCTCATAGAAAAATTATTGAAGCCGGGATAAGCGTATGTAAATTATATTGACTTGATCCTTGGGCAATATTGTTGGTTACAAATACATTTTACAACACTCCACGTCCAGTTCTCGATGTCCATGTATATGTATCAATCTACGGGATGAGCAAGCAGTTCGGACTTGTAAATTCATTATGCAATTCCCAATTTACAACTTCAAATTTGTAAATTTACACACAACATCTAAACGCCATCCATTTTTAATGCAATATTAACTATACTAGCTTGAGATCGTACGTTGGGATTTATTTACTACTACAATCATACACTGAATGCGCATTTAATTTCATGGCCAGTGAGAGTGATGTCACATGTTCATAAGTATTCAAAGCTCGGACCCCTTTTATCAAATTCCCGATAAAGACTTGCTCTCATTTAAGCTTTCACATAACTAACTGTAAGGATGGGTTCGTCGTTTTCTTAGGCGACCGGAGTGAATCATCTTGTTGACGTACATGGGAATTACTTTTTGACACCATACAAACAAATGCATTGTTCAACACAACAGGAACCTTCCACTACTTACTACTTCACAACTCAGGCCACAAAACCCTTTTGTTTTCAATTGGAATTGGGGGGTACATGGTTTGTTGACTTCTTAGCCAGCCATGTCCGGTTCCTCCCAAATGAACGGGTTCTCAAATAAATTTTCTTAGCTCCTGATTTTCGCCGACAGCCGCGCCGTTGCTGAGGGCTTGCATGTACATGCAGGGCTGTGGCTTATGATTAATATTTTAAAGTACAAAGGAAATCCCAACTTGTCGTTTGTCATTTCACAGCATGAAATACGAATACCCCACGTGCACTTCCCATTCTTTGTTGGGTGAGCAATTTGGATCTCAACTTTGCGTGTGTTAAATTTAGTGCGTGATTAATTTGTATTAGGACTACTACTAGTGTACGATTTATTTAGTTAAAGCTAATTTGCATTGATACAACAATATCGGTGGTTGAAAATCCGCTGCTGTGCTGTACGTAATACGTTTGTTTATACAAATGTGGACGTCGATTGTTCCAAAGTATAATTTAATTACTGACTCCCAAAGAGAATGTAAGTGTAATGTTTCACGGAAAAAATATACAGTATTATATGAACAGGATGACGGATTCCAGGTGCGTGATCATTTTAAAATCGCAATTACAAATGTTTTATACAGCAAATAGAGTGACCTGTCAGTGTTTGCGTTCATTAGCTGAAGATTGTGTAACACCGACATATTACGATCATGAGTAGCGTTATTATTCTGTTGAAGCCAGCCGTACATTGGAAGAATTGCTGCATGCACTTCACGCAAACCTTTAGAAATAAGATGTACTAGTTTGTGCTTAGATTTCATTCAGTTAAAAAAATGTTAATAGTTTTGGAGCGCTGTGTCAACTCACATACGTAGAAAATTGGAATTGGAATTTGCAATATTTCTCAGCTCACTTATACATAATACAAATAAGGAAATTTTTAGAAGCATGTCACAGTGCAGATTCAGGAATTTTTTTATTAGGATTATTAGGTCGGTCACAATTAATGAATTGAGTGATTTACTCAAACAGAAATATATCCATTCCAGTAATAACTTAAACGATGTTATTATAGATAGAAATGATTTTTGTAAATACGTTGCAGGCAACCATTTAGTGGCAGCACACCAATAAAAGATTATAAGAATACGCGTATGCTGGTTGTATGAATTTTCAACCTGAAGTACAAGTTTAGTTTAGGTGTAAATTATGTTGAAAATTATTCGACTATGAGGTTTAGACTGTAAATAAGTCGAATCTCACGAACGAGTTGCTTATGCTGAATGCTTAGCAGCGAGCAGAAGCAACTCGAACGGGAACAATTTGGGCATCCTCACTACATTTTGAAATTAAAGTGCTTTTTGATTTTAAGATGAAAGTTTTAGTTTAGGATCAAACACTTCGAAGTATTGCTTTGCCGCAGACTACAAGTTTTTAAACGTTTGAAACCACTTGCGTAGTTCATGACAAAAATTAATTTTTATCAATTATCGTTTTAGTTTCTTAAAGCAATCAAAATTTATCAAACTCAACACTTCGCTTTTTATTCGTTCTGCTTTCATTTTTTGCTTTAAGAGTACGACATGAATATGATGGCCAAATAAATTAAGCTGATAACAAGTACAATTATTAGCATTGCATACAGAATGGAGGGCGAGATGACGGGATGCCAGTCATAACTGATAAAGTTATAAAGGGCCTGCATATATAATTGCACATTAAAACTCCTATAAATCAGAAATATTCGCAATCCGGATGGTATTTGTTGGATGCGTTATTGCAGACACCATTAGGTTTTCTAGACTTTTTTGATCTATTATTCAAAAAAATTGGGACGCAACCAGTCTGGCCAGAAACATACAAATAGCTTGACAGCTTAGCATAAAGATGCCGGATTTTTTAGATTTGAAATTTAGACGAATGAATAATTCAATTTGATGTATTTTCTCCAGGTGCGAGTACGAAACCCTGCCACTCGGCCGACAACTGCTCGAACCAATTCCGCCTCGATCTCGTCTGGTATGCGCCAAATGCAAATCATTGAAGGTAAAACATTTTATTTACAAAATTTTAATATTCAGCTATAATTACATTCAAAACAAAACTAGCGCTGTGTTTGATACCACAACTTTGCGTAGTAGTTGCCAATCAGTCCAACTACCTAGAAATACACTACCCAGTAAAACATTCAGCGTTTCTCCAAAAAAAAAACTCACGACCCGCGTCAAACCGATAAACGACTCGGCGAACACAAGTATGTGGAAAAGCCTTGTAAATCTGCAGGGAAAGATTTTGCACTATCCTCAAAAATGTGAACCCAGTTCATCTGTTTACCATAAATCTTGCCTCTCCTCCCTCTCTTGGGTGTGAGGTTGCCAAAATTGTATTGTTCTTTGCTAACAAAGCAAAAACAATTCATCACATTGACAATCACATGCCCAGGCACGTGAAATGTAGAGCAGGACAGGGTAGCAAATTCGTAAATCGGAAGTCGGCCAATAATTTAGAAATTAAAACTCATATTTACTGCTTTGAGTTTTAGTTTAATAATAAGTACTAGAAACAAATTTTAGGTCTACGGTGTTCGATTATTACTCCAGTGGGTTTTTACTCACCGTTGACAACATTTTACAAAACTACATATTAAAAATAATGAACTCAGGCTACAAAAACTAAGATTAGTGTCTAATCACTGCCGTTCCAAAAGTTTGCTTCTCGAATGTAATTCAATTATGCAATAGCCCATCTGTCTCCCCCTATTCTCACAAATCTCAAAGCAAAGTGTAAGTTTATTTAAAGAAACAAAACATGAGGCACAAGCCGAAGAAATGAAATGATATTTATTTGTGCAAGCAAAGTTCACGGAAGGAATCAAAAAAATAACAATGCTATGAATAGCGCATGAAATGGAATGCATTGCACGTTAAATCAACTTTACGGAAACTGACGGGAGTCAAGAGTCAATTGGAATTGGGAATGCGAATTCAGATTTTACGAGTTTGGCAAAATGCACCTTACCCGCGCCGCGAGCGCATCACACTCCCAGAAATTACTTTCCAAGATTAGATTCCACGGAGGCATTTCCTTGAATCAAATTCAACAGGATAAAATGGTATTTTGAAAACACGTTTTGGCCAAAACATGATGGAGGAAATGAGGAGCGGATGATGCTGATAAAATTCAAGAATTAAACGACCGACAGACAGCAAACAGATGGGAGATATCATTCGGATGTCACTCAAATGATTAAACCGCCAGCAAATGGGAAGGCAGTCTTGGAAAATAAATATTCCTTCTTGCTTTTTGCTTTATATGTTTTGGTAGACATAGTAAATTAGGATGGGTTCCTCCCATTTCGCTACATTTTTTTTCTCTTTCCTCTTGTTGCCTGCACTAAAATTGCTTTAAAAATAGATATTTTTTCTGGCTCTTCGGTATTTCCAATATATGAGGATTTTGAAGGGGAATTGGGCTTTAAAGCTGTTGCCATTTGCATATCTTACTCAAAATCGCAATTCCAGGCTATAGTCAGCTGTACGCCAGTTGAAGTTTATGATAACAAATTGTTGTCATATTTTTTTTATCTTGCTACAAGAAACCATCGGCGCTGTTGGCTTAAGGCAGGTCGTTAAAAGCTAATTCATTTTATAGTCATTTTGTTCAATTCAGGTCTGATGATTCTTAAGTACAGCGCAAACGCATGCGGATTTTTCATGCCTTCATTACACATGCCAAAAACTGGTTAAAAATTGCGCCTACTTCATGGGACAAAGCGCCTGATAAACGGGTAGCAATGAAGTGTTGTTAAATTATAAATGCTATATTAAAAATGGAGTAATGGATTATCATTTTTTTTTAGATAATTGATAAAACATTACATTAATTTATTCTATGCATTGAAGAACCTGACATTTGGATTTTTTTCGCCGGTCCACAAATGCACCATTTGAAATGGTACAGTTCAGTAAACGTAATATGCCTTGACTTCCAAAGTTCAATATGATACAATTTAGAATTTAGGCTGGTTTAATAAATCTATCATCGCATTTTGCATACGTTACACATTTAGCCTTTTCTTAATTGGATCTGAAATGCCTCCGTACAATAAAATCACTGGCGAATAACTCTCGTTTCACGGGTAATTTCCCAATGATTAGTTTTGTGAACCCATGAATGAAGAGCAGGAATGCCAAAATTTACTCGGATCACTCTAGTGTGAGTGCCGCGTGTTCAGCCAATCACGGCACGGCATTCCTTTCAAAATAAAAGTAAAATCCAATTTCCTCTGTAGGTAATTCGTGCATGCCCATTCAGAGCGGGAACGGCGGGCAATGGAATCAGATAAGAGAAAATAGATTTAGAGGAGGTATTTCCTGCCCCTGATCTTCAAAATTAGAAACTCTTTTTAAGGTGTGCTTCCCCAGTCAGTCACACTGACAGGGTTGGCTTAGGTAGGTGATGCATTTGTATTTCCAGACTGCCAGCCACCAGGAGATTTCTACCACTTTAAATGTTTTCATCCTTCTTCGCCTCCGAAATTTTTGTTAGTTGTATGTAGTATTAACTCGTTCCCCTTGAGTGGAGGCATGGAAGAGCAATCCCGTCGATGACAGACAAACGGCACCAATTAATACCTCCTTCCAAAACACACAAACGGCACACGCTCGTCCCGTGCCGCTTTGGGTTGTATGGGGTTGCGAAATTGACGAGTTTTTGTGCACATGTACCAACAACAGCGCAGCGCGGCCGAACGGTAGAACAGAGCATGAATTTGGCGCGTCGCATCACATACTTCGTTTTGAAAGAGTTTTCTCTGCAAATTATTGCAAAATTTCTCCAAAATTTATGTACTGGTACCTACAAAGTCAAATCAACAAATTTTAAATCTCCAATTTGTGAAGCACAGAAATATTCAACGAAATTTAACGATTTTGTGGGTGGGGATTTTGCAGGAAGCTTGGAGGATGAGGATGGGAAAGAATCAAGATCTCCAAATATTACAGGGAGGAGA
>JAAXYW010002964.1:0-13217 GCA_036851895.1 Orthonychiurus folsomi | reverse complement strand
AGTTTTGCGTCACAGTTTCTTGAAATTTTGCAGTCGTAAGATGTATGTACTCCATCTTCACTCACGTACGTCCGTCTTTCATTCCATTTCTTCTGCGACTGGATCTGAGTCCGAGCACCTGAAACGCTAGAAAAAGTGTCAATTTCGGTCCATTTGAATGTTCTTCGTCGTCTTTTTGGTTGGGTATCCTCTAAATCCGATTCTGATTCTGATCCCGAACAATTATTTTCCAAACACTGCGTCGGAATATTCTCTAAGTCCATTTCGATTGTGTACGTAGCGGAATTGAAGAGAAACTGAACTGAGGTGAAATATTGTGTGCTTAACAATTCATTATCGTGTCTATTTTTGTTCTTATCGTTCATGATTATACTATAATTAACGTTTAACATGTGTACTATTTTCAGGGGTATGAGTTACAATTATAAGGGGTCGAGTTACATTTTCATAGGCAGAAGTTACAAGATTATGGGGTGGAGTCACGGGTGGGTAAAGCTACCTTTTTTAAGGTGTACCAGTTACTATTTTATGGGGGTCGATTAATTACAACCCATAATAAACTCATTTAATAGTTTCAGCATAATTTGCAAATTATCCCGTGAATTACCGTCTCCAATTTGAAAATATAAAGCCCCACGTCTCCTCATCTCCAATAAACAAGAGAAAGCAGGGCCCTAACCATTTCATTGCATGTTTATTTTTGGCGTAGTTGACGCATATAGGAATGGGAATTAATTTTTAACGAGGGGCCGGTGCCGGTACCCTTTGTCTTGTAGTAGACAACTTCCATTAGTTCCTTTCCTTTCAAATGACTCATTCCGAAAATTTTTAACTGGAGGGATATTATTATTTTAAACCATAAACCTTCATGTTTAGTTTAACGTAGCCGGCCTGTGATTTATGTTAAAGTGACAATACAAACCATGCTACCAAATAATCGACTCATTTAATAGATACACACGCAAATCATCAAATACAAATATCAATGATCAAATACGGAATGACTAGATTGGGATTCGGACGGCAGTGGAATCGCATTTGTTGATAATGGGCAGTGTTTGGCGGCCACGGCCACGGACGGTTTCAGTTTCACTTCATCCCACTCTTCATGCCGAGCCCTGCTCCAGGGGACGGATCCCTCATAGGACTCAGTAGTGATGCTTGGGATAGGCTCTTGTGATGATCCAAGGTCACATCCAGACGTCGTGTCTCCGATTCCATTGTATTCGGATCCATGGATACGTTCCGAAGGGAATCACCCAATGCTTGACGAAGGGAACGGATCTCTTGACCAGTCCGGGAGCTCCTAGAAAGGAAACTTTGACGACGTCGAATCTCTTCCCCTAATTGCTCTTTCAGGTGTAAGACTTGGGCCTCCAGCCTTTGGATCTGCTGACGATAGTTGCCCTCTCTAGCCTCCAGTAGCCGTTCTGCTTGCATTTTGGCGGCGCGGGCTCGCTCCAATTCAAAATCACGTTCCTGCGGCACACATAAAAACATTAAGGTCACTGAAGGTGAATTGGGACAATTGACTATAAGCAGCAATTTTAATCGGTTAATTTGACCCGAATCTGTATCTGCATATCATAAGGTCAACAATGAGGTACACATATACTAATACTAATACTCACCTGCTTAACCTGAACCGTAACTTCTCCAATGTGCTTCGCATGACGACGTTCCATGTCCCTAATCTCCGCCTCCATTTTGGATATCTTTCGCCGTAGATCCGAATTCTCATCCTCCAGGAAAGTAACAGCATTGTCTTTAAGGATTGGAACGGCAGAACTTCGCCCACTGCTACCTTTCATAGGGATGACGGATTCCTTGAAACGTTCCAAATCACGATTCTCCCGCTCCATATCCCGGATTCGATCCAAAAGTGAATCCACTTTCCGCTGAAGCTCCAGTTTGTCCGCCAAAATGGCCCGAAGATCCTCTTTCCCGGAGTCTGCGAACTATTATTAAAGAAAATATTAGACTACTACGACGAAAAACATTTAAAATACGTATACTACTACAGAAGTCAATCTTACAGTAGCTTTCAGCTGACGATCAATAGCAGCTCTCGTCATCTCCTCCGTTTGTTGCCTCAATTTCTGATTCTTTTCCGCGAGGATTTGAACCTGGCGTTTAAAATCCGTCAAACCCGCTGAGCTCGCCTCCCACTTTTCATTCAAATTATTCCTTTCCTGTTCCAATGCAGCTTTTTCCCTCTGCACGTTCCTTAATTTCTCAGCGAGGGCATTGACCTGAACGGAATTCTCAGATGAGCTCCGGCTCACGGAATGGAATTTATCCTTCCAATCAGATTCCGCATGACCCGCCTTCTCCAAGGAAATATTAAGATGTTCCACCATCAGAGTGAGTGAGGCACAGCGTTCTTCCAATTCCTGGACAGCCCGATGCATTCCCGCACATTTGTCTTCCAGGGCCTGGATGTGTCCATCCTTTTGTCCCATTACAAGACTCATTCGATTCAAATCTCCTTCCAATGATCGAATTTGCACTTCCGCTTTTGCCCATTTAGAATCCGTTTGGGCTCTAGTGTCTTCCCACTTCGAACGGGCACGATCCAAATCATCTTTCAATGACTCTCGCTCCGAGCGACCGGCACGGATTGCTTCATCGCGGTTTTTCAAATTTTCGTCCAATTCCCGCACTTTGTCACCCAATCGATTCAATTCTCCATTTTTGAGACTCAGTTCCTTTTCTAAGTTGAATAGTTCGTTGCCCTTTGTTTTTGTGTCGGACCGAGCTGATTGAAGGTTTTTGGTTAATGAGGCAATTTGATCCTCGAGTGTGATTTTTGAGGATTCGGCTGCGGTTAAGGCGTCTTTGATGGCAGTCAATTGGGCGGCAGATGCATCGCGGTCTTGTTGAAGGGCAGCCATTTGGGTTTGAAGGGTGGCCATGACACGGCGGGCAGCTTCGGAATTATCCAGGGTATCGGGGGAGAAACCAAGGCGCTTGAATCCGGATTGAACTTGGGCCAATTTGGCATTGGATTCCTTCTTCTGACGCTCTAGATCCGCCTTTTCCTCAGCCAGGGATTTCAACCGGTTCTCTGCCATGGATAACTTAGCCTGGAATTCAAAAATAATATTAATTTATGCACAAAGGATAGGAAAATACCCTAATGGTAAAAACCCATGCTAAACACACATATCACACAATATCATGTGTATATTGCACGGGAGGAGTAATTATATCTTACGGTCAACTGATCAATCTGCTGCTGGAGTGACATCAAGCAAACATTCAAATTATGTTTTTCTTCCATCAATTTCTTCTCCCTCTGCTTGCTCTCATCCGCCATGTGGATTAGTTGACCTTCCCTGTGTCCAAACCTTTCCTCCGATTCCGCTAATTTCAAAGCCAATCGCTCCTCATCCGATTTGGTTAAATTCCATTTGGTCTCCGCCTCTTCGCACATTTTCTTCGCCAATCGCCATTGCCCTTCCGCCTCATCCCTTCTTTCGGTCTCCGCCTCTAGTTTTAATTTTAATTCCGCAACTTCCGCCTCCAAACGAGCCACCTGGGATTGCCGCGCATTTGCAAATTCATTCACTTCCTCCAAATGCCGGGAAGTTTCTACTTTCTCACGGTTCGTCGCATCCAATTTGACGGAAAGAGTTCCACATTCCGCCTCCAGTTCCGCACGGACCCTTTCCAGATTTTTGAGGGCATTTTGTGTTCGAGTCAATTCTTTTTTGAGGAGATTAAGGTCCGTCTCTCTTCGGTTCAGTTCTTCTTTGAGCCCTTCAAAGGCGGCTGCAGATTTTTCTCTCTCTATCGTGATTTCCGTGAGGGAGCGGCGGGTTTCGTGCAATTCCTTACGGGCATGATCCCCACTGGCCTCGGTATCCTTCATTTTACGGAGAAGGTCGGATAACTCTCGTTTAACTTCCGATTCCCGCTCCTCAGCCCCACGAAGATTGGAGCGGAGCTCCTCCACCTGGAAAAGTGCGGATTCCCGCTCATGGTCAATATCCGCCAGGCGGGATTCTATTGAAGCGCGGGAGTCTAGGGAGTCTTGCTTCGCGGCTTCGAGTTCGTTTTTTAATTTGTTCAAATCTGAGCGGATGGAAGCGGCGGCGGCTTTCTCGTGGTTGCACTTTGACTCACATTCTCGTTTTACGCGTTCTGGGAAGACAAAATGAGTAATTAACATTTTAACCAAAAATAATTGTGTTCTAGCACATTTTTTTTAACCTTTTTCATTTCTGAGATCCTCCAATTCCCTGTCCAGCATCCGAATCTTATCGGACAATCCTTGCTGATCCTGTTGGGCAAGAAGTAGGCCCTGTTGCTTATCATTTTCAGCCCTCAGTAATGCTTCTTCGTATTGGATCCTCAGGCTGTCGATTTGCTGACGAAGGGAATTAATTTCCATATTTAATTTTCCAAGTTCGGTCCGTTTTTCGCCTTCCAAGTCACTCCGAACGGATTTCAATTTATCTTCAAATTCTGTTTTGATTTTCTCCTCTGTTGCGGCACCGGTGGACTTGATGGTATTAATTTCCTTCATGAATTTGATTTCCAAAGCGGATTTTTCTTGATCCGATTTCTCCTTTTGATTTTTGGCATCGGATTCGGAGCGAATGAGTTTATCCTTGACGCTNAGCGAATGAGTTTATCCTTGACGCTACTCAGCTCAGCCGACATTTTGGATTTGATATCGTTAAATTGTCGTTCAAGGGTCTCGATTTTCTTATTCTTTTCCAGTAGTGAAGTCTTAAGGCTGTGCTCCAACTCCTCAAGGGATGCTTTGTCCTCACGTAATTTGTCCAATGCATTGGAAATGTCTTTTACGATAGACTCCTTCGTTTCCACAACACTGATGGCGTCCATGTGTAATTTTTCTTGATTCATTAGATCCGCTTTGGTACGGTCCAGCATTTGTTGAGTTTCTTCATGTTCCTTTCTGAAATTTGGCAAAAAAAAGAAAAAAACATGGCGATTTGGAAATACTAAATAGTAAAATTTTGTAAACGAAGTGGTACTTACCTAGTACGACCCAATTCCTCATTCAAAATCTCCATCCTCTCATTCATTAAACTCATTTCCCTCAAATACTCCTCCCGTTGAACGTCCAGTTGGGATTCAAGAACATTTTTCCTATTTTCCAAGCCATCCACTTGTGCAATCAATTTCTCAATTCTACCCTCGAGATCCGTTCGGATTCGTTCCGACTCCAACATTTCCCGCCGAAGACTGGCAAGGTCATTACGGGCATCCAGAAGATCCGTGTCCAATTTTGCCTTGATGGATTCCAGGGTCCTGGCCTTGTCAGCCCAAGTCTTCTTCTCCTTTTCTAAAGTATCGGAGCGCTCCGTCCCGGACTTTAATTTCTCACTTAAAATCTCAGCATCCATTTTCCATTTTTTGAGGGAGTCCTCGCTTCGCTCAAATTGGAAACAAACGTCCTCGTATTTTGTCACCTGGAATTCAAATGAGATACCACATGATATGAGTAATTCAAAATTCATCATAAATACAAATATAAACACATGCATTTTTCATCTTGGGCGGGGATATTAAATTTTTATGGTTTTCAGTTTAATGTACCTCCACGTTTTATTGAAGTGGAACGCAGTTAAAATTACCATATTTGGTCATGTACCTCCGTAAATGAAAATACACGACAAGAACATTTAATAATTGGGTTCAAAATACTGGGATTCAAACTACGCATTGAAAACTAATATTAGCTGTGTCTTTCGGAGCGCACTATAATATATTATGTTTTAAATGCTCAATGTTGTCGTCCAATAAGCACTGTTTCCTTACAATGAAAATGGAAATCATTATTGGGTACGTGGCATTTGACAAGGTAAGGTATGACTCATCTCTTCACATCTGTTAAGTTGTAAATGCAAATCAATCAAAACAATCAACAATTAAAATACAAGTATAAAACGTCATGAGTTTCTATCGGCGTGAATGTACCACTAATGCAACTTGAAAGTTCATTTCCTGCTTTCCCCCGTTACTAGTTAGTCATAATTCAATCGTGCTCCGTCTCAAGCAGAGTTCAGTTTTCAGTCAGTGAAACATGTGGTTTTTCAAATCTTATTTTGGGCTACTAATTTTCACGGCAAGCATTTCCTTATCATGTTCACAAGATTCGGTGAGATTTAGCTTTATTCCTGCTGTACTATAAATAATAAGTTGTCTAAATTTTGAAATCAGTACATAGTAAATATACATGTTTCAAATAACAGACAAATCAAAGAGCTGAAGCTGCAACCCCAGATATAGACCCAAACACGGAAGTGGAATACATAAATTTCTTCATGCTGTGGTAATTCAAAATTATGTTACACCAAAATGGCATGGCCTAATAATCAGGATTTGTACTCAGAGAATAATATTTTTCAAGTCGTTAATTTTTCAAATTTGAATTGAAGGAATAAACAATCCACAAAATGTGGGATATCAACCCAACCCTAGACATGCCAACGATGATACAACTTTTATTCCTCCCACTCCCAGCAATTGGATATTCTTTTGGCCATTCTACCCAACCCGACCCTCAGCCAAACGCACACCTTCAAACGAGATTTGTAAAACCTCGGAACCAAATCGAGACAAATTATGTTGGCAGAGCTGTGTTCAGCACCGTAAAAGAGGGGGTGCTTGTACTGTGGACGGACGTTGTATTTGCTCATACTAAAATACGTAATAAAACATAAAGCTTACCAATTCATTTAATTGAGTTTTGAGGGTTTTATTTTCATTCAAATTCCGCTCTTTGTCCTCTCCAACGGCGGTCAGCTGTTCCCGGATTTTCATATTCAAATCCTGTTCCAATTTTAATTGACTAGAGGTAGCGGCGGCTTCATCTCGGATTCTATCAAGTTCAAGGATTAAACCATCCATTTCCTCTCGATTGGATTCTAGGGATTTTTCCAGCTAAGAATGGGGAAATGTCAATTAAAAACGCTTTAATTAAAAGTTATTGTGCATATAAATAACGAAATAGCTAAATACCTTAGCCAAACTGGCAGCCATGTTATTTTTTATCTTAATCGTTGAATCCAGTTCGGCGGACATGGCCCTGCGTTGACTTTCCAGGATGTTTTTTTCACTTTTGATATGTTCCAAACCTCGGACGGAGTTGTCCCTTTCCATGGATGTCTTGTCCAGCTCATCCTTTAATTTCTCATTGGTTTCCGTCAATTGGACAATTTTCTCTTCTGCTCTTCCCATGTCATTTTCAAGAGATTCCACATGGGCACGGGCGACGAGGGCCTGCTCTTTGGCAGAGGAGAGATTGACCTGTGACACACGTCGAATTGAATGATGTAAATGCATAAAAAGGAGGGTTTGATACGCCTCCGCCATTTTTACTAACTATAGAATAAAATCATATAAAAATTTTAATACACTTCTTCAATAACCAAACAACAGTCTCAACATTTCAATGGAAACCGAAAAAATGTTTGCTCGCATTGCCTTGTTGTTTATTTCACTTGTTATTGACAAATTTACATTGTCATGGAAAACTTGCAACATTAAATGGGTAAAATTAATCAAAATGCGCTTTGGAATCGAGGTTTCCGCCAAAAAGTATCACCAATAAAACTGCTCAAATCCAAAAAAATCTCCTCTTCAAACCGTTATTTTAAAATACAGTTCTCTATTTCCAAAACAAAATATGAAGCTTGGAATACATTGGCCTCTGACTCGACCCAACTGACCTGCAATTGATGAACCTGCAGTTGCCTCTTATTCAAAGCCGCCTGAACAGCGGAGACGACACTTTCCGCGAAGACAGTCGGTGTCTCCCCATTTTCATCAAACATGAATATGGCTGGTGATGAGGTCAAGTGAAGGTCATGGCCGTCATCCATGCCATGTTGATCAAAGTCCGTGAGTAGGAGCTTCGCGACTTCCTTGAGGGAATTACTGAGGAGACTCAAATCTTGAGTGGTCACACGACCCAACTCCGCCTCCACAGTCCCCAGCTTTTCCTCCAACGAACCAATCGTCGCCTCCAATCCAGTGACCTTGTCATCTCGATCCTTCACTTGTCGGCGAAGATTCTCGTGGGTCACTTGAGCGGATTGGATCTCCTGGGTCAATTGGGCAATGAATGATGCTTGCTGGGCCTCCTGGGATAAAATTATAAAAATTAATCTTCAAATTTCAAATACAGCCACCACGTGGCTACACTGTCTTCCAATGCCCCATGCCCGAGATGGGAAAAATACGTCAATATATTTAAACGTAGAAAACTAAAATTTGGGTAAAAAATCAATCTACTCAAATATAAATGTTGAAATTCAAATTTCCTTCTCAAAGTAGCAAAAAAAATAATTTTAACATTATGTATTTTCCTAACTAGCTGTGATCGTCAATCGTCGTGTCGCATGTGGAAGTAACATATGCGTGACCCACACTCATTTGAATAAACAAAACAATTTTGTGCAAATGACCGTCCCCGAAAATTACTTTCCCAGGAGAATTGGTCTAAGAAAAAGAAAATTGGATGGGCGGGGTTCACACAAACTTTCCTTGATTAAAAATCGTTCCCAAGAAATCAGGTAATTGAGAAGTCTCACGTCAAGTCTCCTCAAATCACGGGAAGAACATTTATATTTACTTATTTATCTAACCTGCTGTGGTGACGGAGAGGCGACAGCCGCCGTGATGACCCCAGAGGAAATCTGATTTGACATCCGTCCAATCGTATTTTTCAATTGGGCCAAATCCCGTCCCGTAGATGATTTGAGTTCCGAAAACTCCCGCTTCGTCGCGCTGACCCGCTTCCACAAATTTAATAATTTGGAATGCTCGTTCGCATAGTAGTCGGAGTAGGCCTGTTCTTCGGCCTTCCATTGGGTTTCCCGCTCCGTCATTTGACGGTTCAAATGATCCCAGTCATCCGAGAGTTTTTGAAGGTCACCGGACAGGGCGTCGTTGATGCTGCGGCTTTCATCCAGCTCTTCACGTAAATTGCTATTCAAATGCATTAGATTTTCATTCCGAGTTCGCTCCTGCTCTAATTTCCAAAGGGCATCGTCCAGGTCACTCATTGGTGGACCACTACGACCGAACTCTGACCCAGGACCCCCGCCGCTCGGGGAACCGAAGAACATTTCTTGCCCTGGGCTTGTCCCTAATTTGGACTCCAAGTCTGTACATCTCTGTCTGTATTGCAAAAGCTGTGAACACAAACAAATAGAGACATGGATTAGTATTTGACCTTTGACATTTAACACAAATTTAGTTTGGCTTCAATTAGGCGCATTTCAATATAAAGCAATAGTAAAAACACAACAGACGTCAATAAATAAATTACAACGGGCACGGGGCACGGCACATCGTATTTCAAACAATTATAACATACAATTTCAATATTACTGCATCCACCTACAAAGTAACAAGAAAAGTTTCAGTGTAATGTAATAGAATTTCAAATAAGATTTATAAATGCTGATATTGTAATTATATGCGATACAATCAATCAATTGCAGTAATCACACATAGACACATAACTACAACATAGCTTGACAAATCAAATTGCATAAAAATTATTAAAATTACAAATGGTAAAATTCAAAAATTGCCCATACTCTTCTGTTCGGTTTGATGTATGTAATTCTAAATTTGTACTTTATTTCTTGCCATTGAATTTTAAAATGTAGCGAAATGCAAACTTTAACACCATATGCATATGTACGTAAACCTACAAACCACGCTCAAATTCCTGACCTTTGACCTCCCTAACCTTATTTTCATTACCTTGGATTGCAACCTCGCGACGAGCAAAGCTTGCTGGTGTTGAGCTTGACGATAACTTTCCAGTCTTCGCTTATAGGCCGAAGCTTCCTCCTCCAGTCGATTCTGGACAGCCGTCGCCCTGGAGAAGTTTGTCCCCACCGCTACCTCCATAATGACCTTCATCCCCCGCCCCGCTCAACCCTCTGCCTTTCAGGATGGAGGTCGGATGGTGACCATGGCCGTGACCTGCCATTGGATGCGACGTCGTCGTCGTCGAACCCAGGGCCAGGGACTGCAATAAAAGAATAAAAAAAAACACAGAAATTAATTAAAATATAATTAAACTGGAATCCTTATTGCTAATGGAAATTGACTTTAACTGCGGATAATTGGGACA
Source organism: Orthonychiurus folsomi (assembly GCA_036851895.1). NCBI lineage: Eukaryota > Metazoa > Arthropoda > Collembola > Poduromorpha > Onychiuridae > Orthonychiurus > Orthonychiurus folsomi. Next base: position 3,088 of record JAAXYW010002964.1, on the reverse strand, counting down.
CCATTTGCTTAAATATTTAATGACCTTTGGCCTGGGCCGCCTTCCAGCGTCCATTTATTCTTTCCCTTGTTGACTCGGGTTTTATTCAAGGCGTCTTACCCGGATTGTCCCTATCTTAAGACTGATTCACGACGGGTATTCAGCGTCTTGAATCTTAAGATGTTCCATGTCCTTCGTGCCTTTCCTTAATTGTTTCCATTAAAAACAACAACCGTCGCGTGGGAAGCGCCGCGTCGCGCCGCGCCAGCTGGCAAAATCCCATCCGGAAAATGATAATGCATGCTGCGTGCAAATTAGGCCAGACCGGGAAATTTAAATTGGATCGTTTAATTTGTCTCGTCTTTCGGAGATAATGTGCCTAGGATCCGGGATCGGACTGGCACAGAGTGTCACCGCACCGCGACCGCCCGGATTCGGATCAATTCCAATGCAGATGATGATGTCCATGTTTTACTCACTTGGGTTGGACCAATGGACACATCCTCCTCTTCATCCCCAGGGTAAACGATGGGGGCACGGGATCGTGGGCTAATGAGGGATTTGAAATCCGATGACATCCTCACCGCATGAAGTGACAGACTGAGCTTGTGGCATGGATGGGAATCCGATTCCGGGTATTTGTGAGATGGGTGACATGGCTACAGTCAATTTGTCACGTTCTGGGGAGGACAATGGAATTGATGGACATGGACATGTGTGTCCAGCCCAAGTCATAATATGGATCAAACAAATTCCCACGGTATGGAACAACTTGGAATTCCAATGCAATGCAAGAAGTCAAAATCGAGACACGTACGTGTACGTACGTGTAGCATACATGTGCAAGTACTAAATGCCCGCATTCAGTTATTGATCCGAATTATTGTTTCCTTCGGGGTCGGGGCAGGAGAATATAAAACGAACACGGAACATACCGTGCAGCCTGGTATAATATTGGGAGTTTAAAATTGTATTCTTTTCGAAAAGTATAAAACTTCGTCAACTCAAAGTTACCGAAATTCGGAATCTCGTCACGTGAAGGTGAAAGACGGCTACCTAATTTAATTTGCCTACTTTCATTATCCTATAAGTTGTAGAAGTAGTGTAGTATTTAATGTAGAATGTTAATGCCTAGTGTCTAACCTTAAGAAAATTCAAATGGCTGTCGCAACGCGAAAGCCAGCTTCATAACACAAGGGCACAAAAAACAAATTCTACTACTGACTAAAAAATCTGGCCGCGTTTAACGGCTTCCTAGGTCATTTTACTTTTCTCACCTCAATTAAGGCCAACCCAACTGTTCCCTCTTTCGGGTATTATTTCATATGGAACGGACAACGGGCACTCTTGAATTACGATTGATTGCGATACGACTTCGTCAAAGTCTGTAGGGCGAAAACAAATTAATTCAGCCCGTGTCGGTCACACACACGCACACAGGCACTGGAGGTTAAGCTGACTACTTAACTAATCACAGTTAGTAGTGATACAGAAAAAAATATGAAATATTTTACTAATTACTATAATACTATAAATGTAAACGTAAGTCAAAATTTCGTTTGGATTTGTGAGGAACCCGGATTCCCGGATTCAATGACAATGGGATTTGGCGCACACAAGCAGTCGATGCAAAGGGCAGACCAACTTGCCCCGTGCTAGTCGGTTATTGTAATTTCAGCAATTCCAGAATCCAGATGAGAAAGTATTTATAATAAAGCATGATCTGATAAAATATTTTTGTTTACAAGTCCCTACCTATAATTATTGTGTCGCAATGATGATTTTTAAATTCATTTTTATTTATCAGTAAAAGTTGAATCTGAGATAGGGGCAAGGGGCATACGACAATAAAATTTACCTTAGCAGACTAGGTACACGTTCAATTCCAATCTACGACATAATCGTATCAGCACAAAAATGAGGCTTATTAAAACTAGAGGTATCATTAGGGGGGACAATTGTAACACTTCGCACTGCGGAGCTTCGGCCGCCTAACCGTTCGGCCAAATTAAAAACTGTAAAATCGCACATTGTTGAGATGTTGGTTGGGTATGATTTGCGCTTGTCCAAAAACATTGTTGATTAATTTGTAAATTAATTTAAACCAACACCATCTATTTTGTTATAATTGACCTCATGCCGGGGATAGTTGTAACTCCCTATGGGGACAATTGTAACACCCATGCTAAATACATGTAACTTGAGGTTTTCTTTCTATTTTCCCAATTCTCTACCAATTCTATGTCATTTTTCTGGTTCTCTTACGGTATAACGGATTTGGGGAGTTGGAGTGTGAACATGGATTCTAGAAGGGAGTGGCATGACTACAACTATTTTTGCAAACTTAAATTACCCACTATTCACATTGTTAGGCATGGATGTTACAATTGTCCCCAATCCGGCTTTCAAATTCAAAATATTATAGAAGTTGTAGAATATTAGCTAAATTCGTGCTGCAAGCATGTATATTTGAAAAAATACTTGACCTTTCTGCACAATATAATAGTGCAGTGCAGCTTTTAGTGAATTTCCAAAAGTTGGGAAATGCTTGCAAAAAACGTTTTTATTTTTAACTTTACTAGGCACTTTTCTACTTTACTTTATTTTTACTAGGCAAGGAAAATCAGTTTGCCATTACAGGATGTCACGTAGGGTCATAATATTAACCTTAACCTACAAAAAAATGTGGGCCCGATCGGTCCATCGAACAACAAATGCGGGCCAGTGTTCCTGTGTAAAAATACATAAATTGCCTCGTCCCTTCAAACAATTAACATCTAAAGGCTCAACCTCAAAGGCACCGCACTTAAACTTTGCCGCGATGTTCCACAGTAATTTATTTCCTTCTTCTCGTTATCAGACAATGATTACAGAGAACAATCATGCAGTGACTAAAATATTTTTTGATTGTGTATCCAACTAACAGTTTGAAGCACCTTAAGTGATTCCGGTTAAGTGTATTTTAGACGTAGTGCGTGAAGTGTACACATAACCCACGAGTAGACCCTCTTGCAATAGTTTCTCAAGATCTCAGAAGATGGCTTGTAGAGCTTGATGAAGTCTACACTACTCAATAGTTCTATACAAAATATTGCAGCCGAGCATCCAG
>JAAXYW010002963.1:0-13223 GCA_036851895.1 Orthonychiurus folsomi | reverse complement strand
ATATAATTCATGTGACGTTGAATGTAGTTCTTCATGAAAACCTTGCGCCTTTAATTGTGCTTTCCACCCAATTGGAGTTGCAAATACCACACTGTGTCCGCGATCACGCAGTTATTCAGCAATTCCAATACAGGAGTTAATGTGCCTGCAGCTTCCAGGGGACCAAAAAGGAAGGTAAATCCAAACATTTTATTGTTACAGAACAATATCTGTGTTTCTGCTCCGACTGTCACTGTATCCAAAAGCTGTGTGCAAGTGTCAGACATCAGCTGGTTAGTAAGTAATCATGTCTGTAACTTTGGGATTTAAAATTTACCAATCTCTCACTCCTACTGTGCAGGAGTCAGTACATATCAGTCCTGGGATTAAACGTGGCAGTTTACACATGTGTGTTTTCAAAGATTTGAGGAATATTTAGCTCTCTACCATCAATATGGTAATTGAGTGAATCATCACACCTTAGACCAGATGACGAGAAAAAATTACGTTTCCCGCCCTCGCATTAAGATAAGACATATTGAAAAGAGCACACGCACGCACACGTAAAGCCGTTGCTCATAACATTTTAAACGTCGTACTTTAGATTGCCACCGGTTTAACTTCCTCTGAACTAACAATAGTTTTGAGTTTGACTTTAACTTTGAATTGTGTTTAGTCAAAACAAGGACTAGCGTCATCTGAGTTGCAAATAGCTATCGAACATTCACTTTCCACTTTGAGGGAAGAACGATTTACCTCGTCCATTCGAATCGGCGTCGCCACTTTCAAATAAGAGAATTTCCTTTTGAGTGCTTCCTAGCAGTTTTCAGGTAATAGCTTAGTTCGATTCCGAAGCGAATATTTATGATCAAAAGCGCACTCAAGTTCCCCTGTTTTGTAATCCGAGAAAGTGTTGTGTTTCTGTTCACACACAGTTGTTTCCGAATTGGATAGGCTCTGCAATCTTTCTTTCGTCTGCCGACGATCCACATTGCCTGGATTGCAAAGTAGCGCTTGGGATTTTGCCGCTTTCGGAATCAACATTTTGTAACACTTTCTCTGAAGATGCCGTGGATAGAGTTTACTGTCTTTTCTCCATGTGTATTTTTCTACAGGTTTCCTTTCAATGTAGGACGTATTTTGGGATCCTTAAAAGCGAAGTACATCAACTTGCGAACATCTTCTGTACTACATTCTCAAACTTGACAGGACTGGGTTGGTTTGAGAGACTAGCAGCTCCACCGAGAAGCTGCATTGTTTTTCCCATGATTAGGCCTCCACAAATCATGGAATTTATATACATGTCGGATCAGCAACTAATTTCGGGATATCCCACAAAACATTTTCAGTAAAGCTGGTCGGAGCTGTACCATGACCTTTTTCCAATATTTTCCAGCTCGATGGTATTACAGTTCATGGCTTCTAATTTCATAGCATTGTAAAGGCATTCTTTTCGTCCAAGTCCTCGAACCGAATTATCAACTAATTCAATGTGATGCACAATTGTGCATTTGGGCCATTAAATTAATAATGGTTGAAATGACGAGTCGCCTAGATTTGTACACTATAACGAGTTCGGGGCTGAAGGCCCCGGCGAGTGCTAGTATTACTAATGTTTTGAAGCCAATGGACACGCAAAGTATTCGAATCCTGTGACTTTTGAAAATAATATTTTGCTTCGTGAAGAATTCCGCGCCATGCTATGTACATAAGTGTACTTGGCTAGGTGCATGCTTGGTTGGCTCCAAGCAGTTTGTATTGTATAAAGATCCTCCCCAATTCTTTTCGTCCAAGTCCTCGAACCGAATTATCAACTAATTCAATGTGATGCACAATTGTGCATTTGGGCCATTAAATAAATAATGGTTGAAATGATGAGTCGCCTAGATTTGTACACTATAACGAGTTCGGGCCTGAAGGCCCCGGCGAGTGCTAGTATTAGTAATGTTTTGAAGCCAATGGACACGCAAAGTATTCAAATCCTGTGACTTTTGAAAATAACATTTTGTTTCGTGAAGAATTCCGCGCCATGCTATGTACATAAGTGTACTTGGCTAGGTGCATGCTTGGTTGGCTCCAAGCAGTTTGTATTGTATAAAGATCCTCCCCAATGAAAGGGTTTTGGGAGTTTCGTAGGTAGCCGAAGGTTTTTGGGCATGGGATGGATCCACCTGAATCAAGAGTCACATTCCAATCTCCGGCAGTCCAAATCTTGACTGCGGAGTGAGTGGACGAGTGTGAGTGGCATTGTTGGGAGTGAGGAATTTGGGATTGGAATTTTTGGGTCTGTTCTTTCTGTTTTGTGGTGTGTGGTAACACAATTTATGAAAATTCAAAACAAATTAAAACTTGCTGGATATAATATGTTAACTGGTGATTTGAAATGGGGAAATGGTCCGGGGGTGGATGTTTGGGAAATTTAAGTGTAATTGACTTGAAATCCAATCATGGACACGAAAATCCAGTCATGCCTAGCCTAGGCACAAATCTATCCACCCGCTATCACAAATTGGATGATTCCGTTTTCTTGCTTTGTCAGCATTGTGGACATTCATTTAAGGTAAGGAAAGGAGTAGTAATTTAGTAAGGATTGAAGTTAATTTCCTATCAAGCACAATCCACATTCCATCACCGTCATTTAATCCGATATGGCCTAATTTGGACATGCAAAACCGTAATTTCCTTTTAAGTCAAAATAAATGGTCTTCAGTTGAATTTTTTATTATCAAATCCACCCCACCGCCCCACGGATAAGCCAGGAAGTGTTTGTCAGAGATTTGCAGGCCACCCTGCTCTTCTTGTGTGGCTTCAACCCACACTCACAAGATTCTCAAATGCCAGATTTGAGTACAAAAGGCAACGCAACGGAGGACCCGGGGAAGAAATACGAACGAGTGTGACTTTGATGGCATTGTAAGGATTTTCTTTATAAAGTTTTCTCTTCCTCCGAGCCAAAGGGACACACCTCGGTTGGAATTGAGTTGACAGATGACGACGACGACGGGCAAAAGGTAAAATACGGACGGACGGAATGCGAGGGCTCTTTTGGCTTTTGTGATCCAGGAGGATGAAGGACTTAACCACAACAATTGACTTGGAAATGAACTCCATTTCATTGCATGAATTGCCAGACTTGCTCTCAATTCAATTGTTGGCTCAAGTCACACACTTTCGCTTCGGTTTTCGTACCTGTCCTGTGCTGTTGTGGAATGGACTTGCATACATATAGTTTTCTCGGCTTTGATTTGCCATGCCAAATAGTTACGTCGTTTTAAGTGACTTGACTTGGTGGCGGACTGTTGCTGTGACTGTTGCTGTTGTTGCGTTGGCGTTTGTTGCCTGTGAGTCTTTTAATTCCATTGTTCAGAGCACAATAACAGCATGGTGAGGTTATCTGAGGTTGTTTTCAAATAAAAATTTGTAAAACTGTCCCTCAGCTCATGTTCGAGTTGAAGGGGAACAAGGGAGCAGGTGTTTTTGTAGTTCGTGTTAGGGGAATGGAATTTCTTGTTTTCCTATAGTAAACATTACATAATTAACATGACTTATTTGTGAAAATTATTGTGATGTCCACCAGATAGAATACTTATCCCAGGGATAACCAGCTGTAGTACATCTTGGTTTCAGACCTGTAAAGATCCAATGAAAAAATTGAACTTTTCTTAATGTAATCAACATCAACCCTGTTCACCGACCGCACTGCACTGTCGGGATCTCATTAAAAAACTCGAGGTGAAATTAATTGCAGAGGACAAGCAGGAATTATCTTCCGTTAGGAGTATTCACCAGCTGACCGGCCACTATGGCGAATGACTTGCAAAACTTGTGAATGGGATTTGTCCATGGGATTGGGAATTAAGGGAAAATCAAGGAATTACATGTATGCAGTGGAATGTGAAACCATAGCGTTCCCATTTAATGCGCCTTTCGTTCAGGATAAATTGCTTTGAGTTACAAATCCTGATCCCTCTTGTTATGTAGAACAGCAGCACATGGTTTTTGTCAACTCATTTTCTTACGTTATACAAGGTAAAAAGGAGGTAACATTGCGATTTAAGAGCCATGTACCTTGATTATAATGCGGCGTGTTTTTTCAGTTTTGAAATGTAAATCTGCTGACTCCTGGGGGAAGTTTTACGGTTTTATGTTTCAAACAGTTTTCTGTCCTGAGCACATGCACAGCACGAAATGCCAAAAAATTTAATGGTTGATTGGTCACTTCTCGCCATGTCTTGCCGCCATGTGTTGTGGGCTTGGAATACGAGCACGACGACGGCATTCCAAAAATCCACTTCCACACGATACATACATACGCATATGGGAGACGAGAACCGGAAATTCGTTTTTTCTTCTACCCAAGCCGAGGAGCATAAGATTTCGTATTTGTTCATTGCAGCAGTCATGGGAATTTTTCTTGAAGGAAATTTTCTTTGCGGTGATCAAGTGAGAATTGAGAGAGGGAGGACAGGAAAAGGGCTAGTCGAGTCAAATTAACCAAGCGTGTCAAAGTTTTACTTTGCATTTTTAAAGCGGTGAAGGTGGAGTCTCCTTGTCTTGTCTTGTCAGGATTTATTTTCTCATTTTCTCCTTCTTATATAGCATCAAGTGTATTTGATTTCTCATAGTTGAGCGTGGATTGGCAGGATTCCTGTATTTCATCGAAAGAAATACAAATGTCAAGGTATGTGTAATTTAATTCAAGGACTGGTGTATCAAATTTTATGTATTGCACTATAAATTACTAGAATGTGTTTTCCGCCTGGTCAAATTTTGTAGAATTGCTTAAGTATTACTTCACTGTCACAAGTTTGAGTGGGCAGGTTTCCAGGTTCTTAAGATCTCATAGTTAGTAAATAGTTTTCGGTCAACTGACATTTAAATTTCGAAAGTAGTTCTAATTGACCGCTTCAAAATTTTTGAGAAATTATACTAAGTAAAAGTTCAGTTATCAGTTCAATCATCTGCCAGAACGTAAACGCCATCCTGCTAGCAATACGGTTGATATCCACGCACTTAATTTATTTTACGGTTTGAGTAGAATTGCAGGTTTGGTTTGTGATGGGAGAAGGCCAGGTAATAAGGTGTTTGTGGAAGGAAGAGGAATGACTTAAAAAACATCCTCCTTGTTTTTCTCTTTCTTTCCTTTGAACAGGTTTGCTGAGTTTTTGCAGTGCATGGGAGTTGAAAAGTCAACTAGCTTTTGCTTCCATATTTGATTGACAGTTGATTTGCTCTCCTTTGCTCCTACGAGTTTAGTCGCCCCCAGCCCACAGAGCAGAAGACACTCTGACAAACCACAGAATTTTTATTGTAATAAATTATTTGGTTCAATTTCTTAATACGAAAAGGGCACGTAGACGTACGTGTGCTCATTCAGGTGGTGCAGTGCAAAATTACTGCACGTAATACACACTACATGGACATGTCGTGTTGGGTGCACCGCCTCCCAGTGTTTTGACCTGACCGTAGTAGATTTTTGATTGATTTTGTGTTGGGCGTCGGACAGTGTTTGGCGAGAAGAGTCAATCCATCAATCAACAAAATTGAGGCAAGGTTTTAATGCAACAATGACTCCATGAAGTGCAAATCCATATTGGCAGATTGGCAGGAATGAATTACTTGCATTGCATTCCTTGTGTGTTGCACGGCAGCCATAATCGCCCAATGTGATTTTTTGCGGTCATTGTGCTGTACAGGGTCAGCAGTGTTTGATTGATTGTTGCGATCCCCGACTGATTTGGCAGCTGTTAGATATAATACAATACAAAGTAATGTCTGGCTGTCTAATTCTGTGGTAGATGATCACATCGATAAAATTACAAACTTGGTTTTCTAATAGCAGAAATAAATAAATGTTCATAAAATCTAAATTTATGAATGAATAGCTACTGCGTTTTCGAAATACAAAACGGCATAATGACATGAAAGAAAACAATAGCTCATTTTCCTAACTTCTAAACTACTATTTTAATTTCAGACTGATGAACTAAGGAAAATGGCTACCTACCGCGGACCGACCCCCACAACCCGCCTTCGCTCAAATTCCAAACATTTCCTCACATGGTCCGCCACTGCCGCCAATCATAAACTCCAAAAGTTGAGTAAACATTTTGCCAACAATGTGTCCAAACTCCAAAGTAAATTTCCATTCCATCATCCGTCCAAAAACCCACCGAATCCTTCGGATCCTGACCCAGATGATTCCTCTGACTGGGAGCCACCTTGCATGGCCAATGGATTGGGTCGAAGACGAAATCTGCTCAACAATGATGGAACCAATATCGGGAATAGTTCCAGTAGTGCAAATTTAGTGGAAAATGACAGTCTCCTCATGAATAATATCCAGAACAACAATTCTGTGAGTGTGTGTCCATCTCCTGTGGAAGGGACGTTGACGACGACGTCCACTGCCCTTGCCGTCAATGTGAGTGTGGTCAATGGTCGGAAATACGGGGCGAGTCATGGGCAGGAGAATCTGAATCGGAGCAGTCAAAGTGAGATTTGCTACACGACGGAGAATGACCTTGACCTGAGTCCATACTACTCCCGTCAAAATCTGAGTGAGAAGTCAAGGCTAATCGTGAAGGGGATGATCGGAGTTCAGGTCACGAGCACCTTTGAGTCCGGGGCTGTGGCGGAGGGTCATATAAGGAAATTAAATGGGAGTCGGAGGTCAAGGAGTAATAATTCGAGTCTGAGTACGAGTGGGAGTGGAGGAGCTGGGAGTTCAGTAATCCTCCCGTCATCTCATTGGTAAGAAATGACATTTTAATTATTTAATTCAAAAGCACGTAGACCTAAGTCAAAATTGTCTCTGGGTTTGCAAAAATTTCTGTGCCCGTTTTTCTCCGATGTCGTGGCCGGAATGCTGGAATTGAATTAACTTTTTAAAAAATGACAAGCACAAATGCATTGATGTAGTGGTTTGAGGCAAAAGGTGAACGCTGAACATCCTAGTCACACGCAAGTGAAACCACATTGTTAATTCAGCTTTGCGTTTTGACAATTGTGATTGATGATAGAGCACGGGATGAGGGTTGGGAGAGTAAAGACGAATAAAATTCTTGTCCTAAAAACCATTTATATTCAAATCCGTAGTAGGATAATAGCCGTGAATGAGTTTTCATTCATTCCCTCTCTCTGCCTATCCATCCATGAGTAAATAAACTCACGAAGTTCACATAAAATTCTCGTTAAAATAGTTAATACTTATACAGAGGATTTAGGATTCCATTTAATTTGATACAAGGGAACTCCTTAGTCCTTATTCTTTGCCCACGTTTTCAATTTATTCCTTAAAAAAGACTCCTATCAAGGTATTTCACAATTTTCAAAGGAAGACCACTACGAATCGCATTTCGTATAGGAATAGAAATCACGACGGCTCCGACTGTGGCTCAATCACGACACGAAATCAGAGAACGGGGCTTGCTTACAATGAGGTGGAAATGAAATAGATAGCATTTTATTTGCAAGAATGATCTCTGAAATACAAGTTTGAGGATTATCAGCCGATCCCAGTTTTCCTTGTACTTTCAGTACAAAGATTAGTATAGTTACAACAAAGGGTGTAAACATTAGTATAGTATCTTTTAAGCATTGATTTAATTAAGAGTGATCCGATCTGAAATACAGTAGAATCAAGCAGTGACTACTAGCCAAAAAAGTATTTGAATTTGGTGGGTCGGGAAATGTGTAACAAACCAGCCTAAAGTTCATTCGTGTTTTTTAACGCCGATGAAATACATTTTATTAATAACCCTAGTGTAACTGTGTAAGCAGATAGTACGTGGTCATGAATCGTTACAAAGAAAAGGAAAATACTACCCAAATTTGTGCTGCTTGTCATTACAGAATTTTTATTGTTAAAACTAGTTCTGTACATACATCATGCATATTCACATTTATCGTTAGATTTGGAATTATGAATTAAGCAAATCCTTGGCTACTGACAAACCTGTAATAATAATTTTGTCAATTGGGTTGTTTTGCAGGAGTCGTGCAAGTACCATCTCAGCAACTACCGGCCTACCCACCAACAATAGCATTTCCCAACTTCCTTGTGCTAGTCTCGTTGATGGAGATGGAGGCGAAGTGAACGTGGACGCCGGATCCCATCAAAATCATCATCCCCATCATCGGAGTAATCATTTATTACTGGGAGCCGAAGACGATGATGACGAGGAGCCTCCTCAACCCAGGACTAGGAATTGGAAGAATAACAAACAGAGTTTCAGTCTGGGTGGAATATTTTCCTCAAGATCTTCAACCGGGTCAAATAATAGTGGGAGTGGGCGAAGTAGTAGTCCAGCCGACGACGGACGTCCAATTGCTTCCTCCAGCCCAAAATTATCAGTCACGATTTTTGAGGATGACGTGGAGTTGAGGCATGTACCTTGGTTCCAGGCTGGGATTCCCAGGTATGGAGTCAACTTTGAAATTTATGGAATGTACTTAGCCAGCCACTAAATCCCCGTAGTATTGCATTCTTGGTTATTTTCGTGGTTAAGAATTCCTTCAAATTCTGTTTTTGCAGTCATAGACCAAAAATAGCAGCCCATCTACAGGAGACCTGCTTATATCACAATATAAATCTAAAAAATTAGTTGGCGTTGAAACTTTATATTAGTTTGAGTTGGTTGTGTTGTGCTGACAGGTAACTTCATGCATGTCTTGCGTTAGATTAATTAATTACTTTGAAATAGAGATCGAGTAATAGGATTCAGATATTTATCTATTGTACATGCAGAATGCAGGGCTCGTGCCTATTGCCTTGCCTCCAGGCATCACACGGCCGGGATTGAATTCCGCCTTGTAGCTAGCAAAGCCCTGAAGAATCCCATTGCAAAAAGTAATTAATTTGTCAATTGAATTAACTCAATTCATTCGTCATTTGTGGCAGTGGCACTGCTGACTGAGTCGGAGAAGGAGATGGGATGGCAGGGAACAATGAGGATTGTTGAATGGAATGCGGTGAGGCTGACGACTGGGTGTGTCGTGATTGTAAAATTTAAGAGCAATGCAGGGCAGGGCAAGCAGTTACACTTGTGGTTGTGACTTGTTACTTGGCAGTCTTAATTAATTCTCGATTTTTAATTACAATTGTGATTGCTATCTTCCTTGCAGGGAAATTGCACTGGAGGTGCTGAGGAATGAGCCGATTGGATCCTTCATTGTTCGTGAATCGACAACCAAATCCGGATGCTTTGCCCTTTCTATGAGAGTTCCACGGGAATTCCATCCGAAGGGCATTGCACATTACCTCATTCTGAGGACTGGGAGAGGATTCAAAATTAAGGTGGGTATTAATTAGCTAATTAGAAATATATAGCGAAGTATTCAAAATTAGTAGTAGATACTAGACATTCAAAGAAACAATTAGCGCTAGAGTATTAGTGCTTCTTTTGGTGAAATTTTTTTTAAAATATTACTTTGCTCCTTTTGAGTTTGACAACGCCGATTGAGATATTTACAAACACACAGCTATGCCGCCCTACTAATAGTTAGTTCAGGATTTAACCTTTTCTTAGGTCGTTATAATTAGTACTAGCTTCTTACAATTCTATAAAGGAATTGTGATGCGATGGAAATCTTGGATACAAATAAGCCATGCGTGTATGACGCCAAGAAATCAAATCGGAATGGAAATACGTTTTCCCTTTAAATTCCTAAAGGGAAGCAAGACTTGAGACCATATAAGATTTCAGACCCAGACATTAGACACTTAAAATATTTTTGGGGGGATCTCCTTCGCCTTTTTGAGTCTGGATCCTTCTTATTGTTGAGGCACGGCGGCGGTCGTGGTGCGGTAATGGTAGTGGGGACACGGATTGCCTTGAGGCAAAGCGTGAATTCCATTCGGTCGGTCACTTCGCGTCCGTCGGATGGAAAGGATTTCAAGAATGGAATTCCATTGCATGCCATCCAAATGGATCTCCCTCTCAGCAGATTAAACTCATAAATTTCATGTGTTGGCTCGGGTTCCTCCGCTTAAAGGCCCATTCCGCGGAGGTGATAAATGACTATTGTTATGCTAATGCTAGGGTTTCAAAGAGGAATTCCCGTCTGAAGATGACCTCACTAATTACTCCCTTCCCTCTCATCTTCTTGTCCACCATTTCATGTTGTACACTTTACAGGTGGGGTTAGCTAGTGTATAAACATCAAAACTTTGAAGAATTATTTGAGAAAATACCCTGGATTCAAATAGTCGATTATTTTGTAATTGACAATACAATTGCAGCCAGAAACTTACTCGCGGCGATTTTGCTTCTTTGAATACACAAAATTTGGAATTATTTTAATGTTAAATGTTTGTATCATTATGTTATTTTCGTAATGTTATGTTGCAGGGATTCACGAAGGAGTTCCAAAGTCTGGTCAGTTTAATCACTCATCATTCGGTGATGCCGGAACTTCTACCGTGTCCTTTATCCCTTCATCGCTACAGGCCGAAGTATACTCGCCGTCGCCTACATTCATCGGATTTTATGGAACCTGAAAAGCTCATTCCGTTTAGGAAATTCACGGATTTCTGATAAATATCGTTTGATATGTAGTTGTACTAATTCTAACAAAATTGTTGATTAGTTTGAGTTTGTTTAAATATAAGTGACATGAAAAGAGAAATCAAATTTAATGAGTATATTTGCTTGGAAAAGTGAAACAAAGGGACTAGTCTAATTACCTTTGGGTTTCGACTAACGGAAAATAAAAGTTTGAAAATGTTATGTTTCAAGCGCAATTACTTTTGCAAAATCGTCTTTTTCACCCATTTCCGTTTTTATTGTCTCGAAATGCGTATAAGTTTAATTTGAAAACATGGTTTTCGGAAACAGAAACATGGAGCAAACATTTTCATCCTGCACTGTTCAAATGTATTTGCCAAACCTTTTCCCAATTTAAGTGCCATTGTCCTCTAACTAAACATTGGCATAGATTTCACGTTCTGTGCCTGCCACTATATGGATGATCCCGCAAAACAAATGCCAAATTTGGCGACCTTGCCAAATGCACAAATGTACACACTACTAACACTATTGCCAGCAGCCAATGGTTGCATTCTCGGCTTTGCAAATTTCTGTTTTTCTATCACTCAAAATTCTGCTAATATGTGGATTGTTACCGTGATTAGTTTGATTTTGATCAGTTATTCGTGTGGTTTAGAAAATGGTGACGGTAGGATTGTTTCAAATGACCTGGCCAACGCGTTGGAGCTTGCCATTGAATACTTTAACAGATCCGTCAACTTGGTTCATAATGTAAATTTATAAGTTTTGCTCAAATTAAATGATATTTTTACTTGAAGAAATTGGCACACTACAAATTTCAATCTAGCTGGAATTGGTGGAGCAGTTCTACGAATTAGAAAGGGATGAGGGATCATTTCTGCCGGCGAAACTGATGGCGGCTCCCGATGAAATGAAAGTACTACGGGCTCACTTGGAGAAAATTGAATACCAAGTACAAAATAATTACAGGTTAGATGACGAAGAAATTGCAACCCAGCTCAGATCAATTGAATATCATTTGGAGGCAAATTTTGGAGCTCGGGGTAAAAACTTCAGAACACATCAAGGCAGTCCATTGTCAGATGTGAGTCAGCCAATTTTTAATTTTAATAAAATTTAAATCATTTATGATAAAATTTTAACTCGAGTGAGTCCTTGCAGAATTTATGGGCAATGCAGAGGATGGAAGCACATTTGAAGGGTTTGATGATGGAATATAAAGACTACTCAAAAGTACAATTAAAAGTGTTCAAAACCTATCACATCATAACGGAATCTGGTGTCATATTATTTCCAGAAGGAGAGGAATCTACTTTCTTTTTGTTACAAACAAATGATGATATAGACGAGCTCGAGCTTCCCAAGGCGGAAGGCTACAGTAAGAAGATGACATATTAATAAAATTACTAGTACCAAATGCAGAATGTTAAATTTAAACCCAGATTAATTGACATTTAGCAAGTGATTATTTGGATGATATCGTTAATAGTGTCAAGGAAAAATTGTCCACTACAAATTTGCCTCAGCAAACAACGCAGGAAATTCAGGGTATTTTAAATTATATTGAACTGAATTTAAATTCAAATTGAGTAACACTGAAGCCTATTTCTGATTTGTGTTATAGCGCATATAAACATACCTGTCAGATAGATAGGTGTTTAGTGCGATGTTTTTTTATAAACCTAGCTACTCCTATCTATTATAATTTAGCACTTCAGAATATCCTGCTCGGGCTACCCATTGGTCCATCAGAAAAAGACATGCTACAAGGATTTTTACCGGAACTAAATAAGCAAGCATTTTGTATCCTTACAAAGTTGAAGGAATTGGAGGGATTGGTGAGCGGATCTCAAATTTGCACTTTATACGTAAAACAGTTTGGTACTTGGTACTTTGCTTATCTATTTTCAGATCGACAAGATTAGCGAGGAGGGCAGGATTTATACAGTTTACATGGTGGGTAGACGAGAATCTCTGTATGAACTCCTTCATTCATTAAAAAGGAAATTTAATATGGTTCATGACGAATTGTTTACCCATTGGTCCATCAGAAAAAGACATGCTACAAGGATTTTTACCGGAACTAAATAAGCAAGCATTTTGTATCCTTACAAAGTTGAAGGAATTGGAGGGATTGGTGAGCGGATCTTAAATTTGCACTTTATACGTAAAACAGTTTGGTACTTTGCTTATCTATTTTCAGATCGACAAGATTAGCGAGGAAGGCAGGATTTATACAGTTTACATGGTGGGTAGACGAGAATCTCTGTATGAACTCCTTCATTCATTAAAAAGGAAATTTAATATGGTTCATGACGAATTGTGATGTTGATGCTGGAGAATACTGGCAAGAAAACTGTCTCTATGCACCAATTTTGTTTAAATACTGGAGTCCTTGCCAAATTGCCGGGGGCACCGCTTTGAGAAGCAAGGCTAGCTTTGCCACGGTAAAATAGTTGAAATTCATGCCAATTACCATTGCATAAGGAAAAGACTGTGATGTAGTGACAAGCAGGAATGTCAATTATTGGTATTTCCAGCTGAGGCAAAATAAAGTTGACACTTGTCTACGTTTTGATTTTACGTACTGCACGATGATCGGCTAATTTTTTATTTACTTAGAAATACAATTACGAACCAAGTTCAGAAGATGTGGCTGTAGGAATTCGTGCTACTGGCCTGTAATTTCAATTTATAAACCTGCAGCTAAAAACAATTAGTGCACTCTCTGTC
>JAAXYW010002962.1:0-13229 GCA_036851895.1 Orthonychiurus folsomi | reverse complement strand
ATTTAATTTAGTGTAACATTCTATGGGAATAAGGTTATTTGTCAACTTACAATTTGACTAGTCTTGATATTAACTCCTGCATTCTCTCGGTGTTGTCCACAAACTCAGCTTGGATTTCAGCAATTTCTTGCTGTGTTATAACCCCTGCAGGGATGAGTGGAGTAGCAATTGTCAAGTAATCCAGTTGGATACAAAAGGGTCGGTTTTCCTGAAGTGAGAACTGTTCTGCGGATTCCTCCATCTCCATAATGATTACTGGAAGCAATCCACTTGAACAATAAGAATCCAGCGCTCTGTTTAACTCTGAATTTTTTTTGCCTGTAGAAATCCATGCAGTTGTGCATTTGTAGATCTTAAATAAATGAATAAGTCCCAGCACTGCAACACTTGGAACGCTAAGCCCCTAGTTCTCTGCTTGTTCTAAAAGAACACAGTTGCTGAACATGTCTTGATTTGCAGAACAACCTTCATATACGAGACCTCGCTGGTAAACTGCCCAAATTGTTTTATATCAGGAACGCCTAATTCAAAACACGATCACCACAACTCCATTGCATTGTGCAAGGTCGTACTGTTCCTTACCAGCAATAAAATTATATGCCCTTCACTTTACACTCTTCACCAAAGTAAATTCTTCACAATGCTCACTATTAATATCCGAGCCGTACTGCCGTTCAGGTATGCAGTGGGGTGTTATTAAAAGGGTTGGAGGGTTGGGGTCAAAAGGGGAACATGAGCTGTAAGGAACCGCATACCCATGAACAACACGAGTTTAGTACGCTAAACTAAACTTTGAGGTTCATTTTTTTTTTATGTGCTCCTCCCAGCGAACCGGGATATGAAGCGAGGTGGGGAAAGGAAAGGTAAATTAGGAATTTACTCAAAATATTAAAATAAAAAATTTCCATGCAAAATACGAAACAAAATTTCAGTTCTTCATGAGGCTCTCGAAGGGGTTTAGACTTCCAGGTGGCGTCATGGGTTGGAACTAACCACCCCGTCTGTCCCTTTCATTTTGAGTCTTCATGCCTCTCTTCAGTCTGAGTTGAAGTATAAAAAATTCGTATTGCGGGAACATCCCACCCTATCTAAAGCATGCACTAAAACCTTACACAAATCTCATCATTAAAAATACAAAATTGCGTCATAGGTAGGAACTAACCACCCCGTCTGTCCCTTTCAGTTTCAGTCTTCCTGCCTCTCTTCAGTCTGAATTTTCAAAATTAAAACATATTGTGGGAACATCCCACCCTAACTAAACGCATGCATTAAAAACTTACAAAAATCTCATCATTTAAAATATAAAATAAATTTTTGTAATCGTCTTGTAATACGTTGATAGCCATAGAATGCAACTCGCACTAATAAACTACTTGAAACGTTAAAACCCGCTAAGCTGCTAAAAACCCCCCAAACCCGCCAAAGAATCAAATGTTGCTAGACGTGTACCGTATTGATGGTCTAAAGAGACAACAACAAATTCAAAAAATTGCAAAAAACACCCTAAAATATCCGCCCTCAAAGAAGCTAACCAAAATGTAGAAATCCGCCTGCATCTCCGCGATTTATAGAAATCCGTCAAAACTCTCAGAAAACCCACCGTAATTTCATCCCCTTCAAAGTAAAATCGACCAACATGAAAATGTAAAGAACCCGCCGAAAGCGACGTCTTTCAGTTGAAGAATACAAATAAAAATTGTTATTTCAATTCGGTTGCCAAGGCCCGCACTTTGTTTAAAATAATCATTTTGCTCAGGAGAAGTGAATACCGGAAATTTTGCAAACGTAAAATTCGCGTGCAAAAACACGTTTTTGCATGACTTTTTGCTGACAATTTTTTTTTTCAATTTTGCTTGCAAAAAATATTTTCGCATTTTGTTTTGTACGCGCAAAAAAAATTGAAGTGAATACCTAGGTTTAGGTAACTACTATTATGACGCAATGATTTGTAGGATTTTCAAAAGGAATTCAATAAACTCTGAAATCAGAGATCCAGAAGAGCGGCTGCTATACTATGCACTTTTAGCCGCACACAAAATTACACCCTAGTCCAAGTTCAGATGGCCTCTCAACTCCTGCACCAAACCCCGACCTCACCGCCTTCATTGAATTCCTACTCTTAACATCCGTTAAACTCCAACACATACCTCTACTCCTAGGCCAAACCCTCCCTCTTGCACACCCTTCACCAACTTCCGACCTCACCACCTTATCCGCCTAAAATATGCTTCAATAGAACCCGTCATAATATCATGACCTCATGACATACATATAAACTAGCACTCCGCTGGGCCTCCGGCTCGTGACCTCCGCTTCACATACTTAAATGCTAAGGTCGATTATTGCCATCAGTAGCATGCTATTTATTCCATACAACCTAAGGTTAATGCCCTAACTCAGAGGCCAAATATCAGGTCAACTAGTAACCTCAAGAAAATTTCTTAGCATGATCTCTTGAAAACAATGACATGTTACATGCCATGATTCACATCCATTCTATCTAAACCCAATGCTCTAACTCAGAGGTCAAATAAATTTCAGGCCAACTTGTGACCTCAAGAGAATTTTTCAGCATAATCTCCTGAGAACAATAACATCATGCAAACTCACCTCACCTTGACTACAGCATTCGCAATTTTTATAGAACAAAGTAATTTCACACGACAGGCTACACATCATAATACAACCTCAATTGCGCACATTATACTAACGTCACAAATCTCGAATAGCACACAAGCTCTCAACTGTTAATTCTAGTTGACAACAAAACAAATCCAAACACGGCACACACCAAAGCTAGAAATTATACAAGTCCTGTACAAAGCTTCACTTTACCCACACGGTTGCCACATGACTCCAATGTTACAAACAACATCATCTCAAGCAATTCTGTGCATGCCCTCCATACTGAAACACAATGCACTGAAATGCAAACAGTATTTTTAATTTCTTGACATGTTTCCAGTATTTGTTAAAGCATGCTCCTTAGAGTAATTTGACTCCATTTCTAACAATTTGTAATGCCTGCAACTGTCCGTGTTAACTTCAAAATTGAATCAATCTCACACACATAAATCCTCATGCACCCTTTTGTTGTCAAGCAAACGTTAACTTGTTGTGCAGCCGTACACAACCAAATGCCCTTTCCATAGTAAAAATTGTCTCTGAAAAAAACCGGAGAAAGTAGCAAAAACAGAAATCTGCCCACCCGCTTCGTACTAAACCATTTCAAATACCGCTGCATACTACATTTATTTATAATGTCTTCAACGCCAACCACTTGACCAATCTTGCTGGCCAACGAACTCGAGGGGAGCCATGCCCCAAGGACCTCACATACCAAATTTCAAGCGAATCCGACCAAAAACAAAAAGGCTAGCGTCTTACGACACCTTGGAAGACGTATAACTCGGGCTGCTGTGCTACAGCAGCCGATCTAATAAATAAACTTAGTATAGTATACGAAGTGTGCGCTTTCTGCCGTCTTATTCATATCATACAAGTCTATATCGTGAGTACATGTGCAATTGGACGTCATAATGATATACAGGGTGGCGCAAAAGTAACCATCTATTCGCAATAACTTTTTTTATTTTTGCGAAATTGGAAAACTCGAAATAGCCATGTTGGGCGTAATGCGATTCTGCAACTTTTAAGCTATTCTACACTACTGTGCGATGTGTGACCAACCCATTCTTAAAAAACATTATAGTCAAAAATGGAGTTTCAATCAATCAATCAAGGCCAATCAAGGCTGTCGTTTCTCACAAACATTGTTAGTAATTCAGTTTGAGGGAAAAAGTGTCTTCATAATACAAAATATTGACGCAAGTAGTAACATTTTGAAACCGCTTGGGATTTCCTTTCAAAACACAAGGAAGAGTCCAAAACAACAAACGGATTTAAGAATACACAAAGGTGTACGCATGCATATATAGCCGCCAAATTTGTCAGAAGGAGGAGAATTGTAATCCCAGTCCGATTTTTCACCGAGGGAGAAGTACAAAACCACATGAAACATTTGAATACGACGGCATTGTATCTCGTCAACTTCTTCTGAATATGAAATGCAAATTCATGGCTGGCAAACAAACTTGGTTCATATATTTACAAAGTAATATATGTACAGTGGAGAATGGATCAGTGGAACAACATGGGACCAATAAACTGCAAACCAGAGGCCCTATCGAGCAGCTAAGCTCACATCGTACCCTTAGTCTAAGTTCAAATCTCCCCTCAACTCCGGCACCAATTTCCCTCATAATCTCCATGAAATTCCCACTTACAACCTCCATTAAATTCCATCACACAACCTCAATCAAATTCCTTCTCACAACCTTGACCTCACTGTCTTCATCAAATTAACACCTGAAGACCTCCATCAAGAAAGTGCTGCATAGAACCCGTCGTAATATAATGATAATATTTTGGCATACTTATATAACTAGGTGGGGCCTTCGGCACGTGAACCCTTGTATTCCGCTTAAGCTAGTGTAAACGCTGTACCTCAAATGTCAGATGTCAGGACAACTCGTGACCTACAAAATACCCGCTGACCATTGCAAAAAATAACCTCCTAAACATTTTAAGCTATCAACCCCCAAAAAGCGTGATATTGACCACGCGTTGTCATGGATTCGAAGGTTACGAACAACTTCAAAATTCCTCGCATCCTTCCACGCTGAAACACAATGCACTAAAATTTAAACAGTATTTTTAATTTCTCGACACGTTTCCAGCAATGGTTATTAAAGAATACTCATTAGGAGTAATTTGAATCCATTTCTAACAACTTGTAGTGCCCGCAACTGCCGGTGGATTTCATTTCAAAATTTCACCAATCACACACACATGTAAAACCTCATGCACCCTTTTGTTGTCAAGCAAACGTTAATTGTTATGTAGCCGAACACAACCCTGTGGCATGGCCCTTTCAACAGTAAAAAATGTCTTGGAAAAAACCGAAGAAAAAAGTAGAAAAAGAAAACTACTCCGCTTCCAACACAATTTATTTATATACCGCTGCGTTGATTTGTGTCTTCAACCCCAACCACTTGACCAATCTTGCTGGGCAACGAGCTCGCCCGGAGCTACTAGAATTTGACCAACAACAAAAAGGCTAGCGTCTGCCAACAACAACAACAAGACCATACACCCTACAAGACCTGTAAGGCCGGCTGTTGTGCTACAGCAGCCGCTCTAATAAATACTGTTCCACTTTCCAATTACGCGCCTCTTCGTCGATGCGCTTAACGCATGGACAAAACCGATTCCCAAAATTCCCTTCCATTAAGCCGAGTTTCCATTTAAACAGGCTCAACTTATCTAATTTTCACCGTTATGTTGTACTAAGTGTAACTAAGTGTCTTAATTGTTACACATGAATGCCTTGGTAGAACACTTTAATGAATAAATCAAATCAAATCAAATCATACTGTATTTACGGAGAGTTACAGCTAAGCGGAAGCTTAGTCCATGATCTACATTAAGATCCAAATTTAATTTATTACCTCACCAGTATAAACAAAAGAGCACGAATGCCGACCCGCTAAGCCATGTTGCGCATGCACTGCACACAGATGCACGCCTAATGACAGACAGATGCTGTAATGCGCATAAAAACAAATATTAGCATTGAAAATTAATATAAAAATGATCACAGACCTTACAATGCTTTACATTAGAGTGCATTTTGCATTATGTACTATAGTTAATCGCCTACAATGTTCGTTATGACTTTAGGTAGGAAGTGCCGCAAAACAGATTGACGATCAATTTGTCGGCGTAAAGTGTATTTGCTGGAAATTGCTTGTTGCAAAATGTACTCGTAATAATTTAACTGCAATTTTCCGAAATTAGTATAAAAACTGACAAAAAAGTTATTGGACTGAATATTCTAGTATTAACCTGGTTCTTGTGACGTATCCTTCTGATCACTATGCAAGTTAAGACTGAATCACCAAAAGGAGCAAAGAAGTGCTTGTGAACGCATTGTAAGTTTATATACAATTCAATAACTAAACAATAAGTGCCAGGTCATGAATATATACGTAGTAATAATTTGTGCAAAATCAGCATTCATCTTGTTATTTACTCAGACATTACTTTAGTCTCTGGATTGTTCAAGAATTCAATCGAATGAACTCCAAAAATGAATGCATAACGAGTTTCCAATTTACAACACATTTATTTATCCAGTGTGATCACAATGAAAGATAGGCAAGAGTTAGTAACTTGAACCAAACAAACACTTTAACCACTAAATTCCATTCATCTCGCACTCCAATATTCGGCGTTATTTATTGATAGTGTGGTTTTGGTTGTTCAATCAATAGCTAGCATTTTCACCACACCACGGTTTTGGTGGCTTCCATAATTTCTCAGCATGAAATACCTATCTTAACTGTGGCAAAGTGAGCTGACAGTTTTCCTAAATATCCTTCCCTAAAATAGTAAGTGAATTTACATTTTGAATCTGCATTCATATGTTGAAACTGGAACCGATCTCTTACAGATTTCACGCAGAATATGTTCAGAGGACCCAGAACACCCTGGCATCACCTCGTCATCTGCCTTGTAATACTGTGTGCTGTTTATTTGGTTTATTTAATGAAATATGAGCCGCTATTTAGTATGTCAAAGGAGTATTCCCCCGTAATCACTGGGGAAATCAAAATACAGGCTGAAATGCAATCAGAGGCGAATCAAATAGATACTTCCTATATAACTTTGCAACCGATGACACCAACCACATCTCATACTCCATTTCTTTCTACAATTGAACATAAAAGAACAGAAATTTCCCATATTGGGAAAAATCAGAAGAGCGCATTTTCCAAAATGTTGGAAAAATTCCAATGGGAGGAATACAAATCAGCCCTCAAGGCCAACAATTTTACAGCCATGAAAAGCCACTTAGAGAAATTGATTCTTCAGTTAACACCATGGCTTGCCATGGAACCACTTATCCCAATTAATCCAAATTGTACCATCCCTCCCCCACTTGACCCTCCAGAACAAGTAAACTGTTCAAACTACCCAACCGGACTCACAGGGACTCGGATTTCCCCGGTCAAAATAGGGGTGCTCACAACGTTTGGTTTTGATTTGGATGTCTTGGAAATATACTTGCATGAGTTGTACGATGTAGTTGACAAATTCTTCATTCTTGAAGCCGTGAGGTCCACTTCGGTCCTGTCTAAGCCCCTCTTGTGGGAAAAAGTGAAACGAACGTCAAGGTTTGCCAAATTCCTTGACAAAGTTGTCCATTTCGTGCTGGACGACGCACAAATTGCTGAAGCTAGTGTAAAAATGGAGCTGACGCCAGGGTCTCCGACGACGATGAGGGCAATTGAGCGACTCCAAGAAGTTGAACTCTGGGATAAATTCCTGGAGTGGAATGCGGCCACAAAATTTTTCAACAATGATGATGTCTTGTGTAAGTTGATATTTGTCGGTGACCTCTGATTAGACCCTGTTCTATTTGTTTCTGGGAAGTGATTAAAAGCACTTATTTTAACTTCACTGTTAAACTCTCAAGGGGGACACGCCATATGCCGGTCGTACAAAGAGCGGAGACTAGTTCTGTGGAGGTAGAGCATGGTAAATAATGAAAGTGTTCAAAATATTTCGACTGCAAAACCTGAACTCGAATTTAAGAAATTTTTGAAATTTGACTGAGGGTAAAACAGGGTAAAGCCGCGGCTCCATGCAAGCAGCCTCTTATGTGCGTTGCATCAAAATTATAAAACGGAAAAAAATAGCATGGCATGGCTAAAGGCCCAAAAAAATTCGTTCTTACAGGTTCCCCATTTTAAATATTTCGAGCAAAAATTTTAAAAATTGCCAAAACTCGAATTATGGTTTCGCAGATCACTTGCAATATTTGGCGCATAGCCATTATAGCATGGTCTTCCTCTCTAAAATAGTCTTCGCCCAATCTAAGTCACACCTAAGGTATGTGGCGGCACACCATTGTGAGCTTTTCTATTGTTAACAAAATAGCTGCAGTGGAGAAGGTTGGACGGACCAGGTTTTAAAGATTGCGATGTTTTAAGTTTAATTTACAAATGTATTGTGCGGATTCTGCTAGGTATTGGTGACTCCGACGAAATCCCTGCGCGGGAAATGGTAAATCTTCTCAAGTACTGCCAAATGAAGGATGATCGATTGGACTTTGGAATTTGGTTCCCTTTTGGAAATATTAATTATGCCTTTAGAACTGATCATCCAATCCCCGGGCTTCCGCTCACATTTGGAAATCCTGGGTTTTGGACACTGCGAAGTGCACTCGCACTTGGAACCGGAGAAGAAAATGTCCGAGTCGTTCCGGTGAGGACCTACGGCCATGCTCCAAATCACCTTTTGGGTGGAATGCACATGACCAACAATGGGTATCTACCATATCAAATTGTCAAATTTATCACCGCGTCAGAGGGCAGGCCGTTTGGCCTTGAAGAAGTTAGTTTGATTTCAAACCGGGTTAATGTAGCGGAATTGGAGGAACTAGAATTCAAAATGGCAGCTGTCCCTGTCAAACTTCTGGCCTAGAATTAGGTACTTGAATCGGACCTCAGAGAAGATGAGGAAAATTGCGATTTTCCCTTGGTTTTACAATTGTAATCGTGAAAGGTATCCAGTTTGGGAAGGTAGACATGATAGCCGGGTGTATTTGCCAATTGAAAGTTAAAACTGGTCATTTTAATATTTTTATTTATTTGGAATTAAAAATTTGGTGGTGAACCAATGCATTTTTATAGGCCTCCTTCATGGACCAGGTTTCAAAAAAAATGTTGCATCATTTTGGTCAACTAAAGTTTGTAAAGTTTGTGCACAGAAAATTTAACCTGAAAGCGACATAATCCTAAATTGTATTTCCAATACTAAACTCCGCGTATACCACATACATAATTTGTGTTGCCTCTGTTGCATGACCATTAATGTACTTCAAATTACAAATGTCGATTACGGATTACTCAAGAATGCGGAAATGACAATCACCAGTCAATAGAAATACTGCCCTAAACGGCGTTGACTTCCTGGTTAGCATTTACATTTTTTTCAAATTGGGTTACTGAATAGCAGATCAATTTTAGTTTTCTAGTGGAGATAACGCTTTTGCCTGGGCAATAAATTTATTTCGATATAAAAATGAAAGTGGATTGTTTAATTGATTTGATTTGGTTGTTGGGTAAGATGTTTACACTCATAAATCTAATCAATTCTGCGCAAATTCAATTAAAAAATTTCCATTTTGCCACACTGCTAGCTCCATCGGGTTTATCCAACCTGGGGGTTAATGTAACGGAAGAATAAAACCAAACAAGCTATAAAACCTTACAGTTACTCAATAACTAGTCCACCTTGCAAACTATATTGCTTATGGTGACATAGATATAGAATTTATGACCAACTAAGAAGGTGTGTTGTTTTCAGGCATATGCAATATATCTGCTGAGGAAATTGCAGACAATAAAAACGCTACCACAAACGGCACGCAACTACCCCCTGAGTACTACAATGCTGTAGACAAGGTTGTTATGAACGTAAGTTTTATTTTCTTGTTTTTATAACGCAAGAATAGAGCTTACAGCGTAAGCTTAAGTAAACTAAATTACTTACAAACTCGAATTAGTCGGGTGCTCCTGATATTTACAAAAGTTAACTCTTACAGCATTGAGCAATGAATAAATAAAGCTATGATTGATTGATTGAAAAGTATTTCTCCGTGAATAATCCATGCCGTTAAAAAAAAACTAGGAATTATATTGCCTTAGATTACTAGAAGAATCACAACTGAGGGTGGGAATTCCAGCGAGTACCGTGTTTGTCCAGCTGGAAAATGGATTAACCGCCTCAACTTGAACGTTGGAGGTGGTGAAAACCACATAATGGGAGTGAACGCTTTGTGCGTTGACAAACCATTTTTGGACGATGATGCAAATTTGACTCTTAACGCCGATACAAACGACTACAGTGGAGCACATGACGTGGCTTTGAAGTGTGAAAATGATGATTCCTGGTCCGGGTCATTTGCTCTTGGGATACTGGCAAAGCTCCACAATGTCCAAACAAACTTCTACAAACTTCACATGATTGAAGAGGTGACGATAATTTGTGGTGGGAGGCCAGACATTTCAGATTGGGAGAACTCGTACAATTGGAAATTGAGCTGTCCGAACGGAACTGCCATGTGTGCTCTACAAGTGCATTACAGCACATTGAGTAAGACCTGCCTGCGTCAGACTTTACAGATTTACACTGGCAATGGAGTCAGGTGATATGCGCACCATGGAATCGGTGAACAAACACCAATCAATATAGGAACGCATGCCACCCACGGTTTAATTTTAGAATGGTACTGTTCAAAATATTGCACCTGCAAAAAACTAGGGTGTTGGTGAATTTTTGAAATTTGGCTCAACACCTTCTTCATATTGTGGGGAACTGCATGTAAAATCTTTATTTTTCATTTTTTTTCTAAATTTTTCGATTGGCTGTTTGGGCGCATGCGAGTGGTCACGGCCGCCAGCACTAACTCGTCGATCGTCGCAGCCCCTCCATGCAAGCCTGTGTATTGCGCCCAACCTGCAAAATGTATGGCAAATTAATAACAAACAAAAATTCGGAATTTAGTTGCAAAAGGTGTTGAGCCAAATTTCAAAAATTCACCAAAAATCATCGAGTTTTGTACAGTACAATTCCAGCCCATGGCCTGCCGTCCTATATTGATTGGTCTTCACCGATTCCGTGGTGCGCATGTCACTTGACACCATTATGAACAAATTCATAATTATTTAAGAATAGAAATGTTTCTATACATTACTATTAGCGTTTGCTGCGCTTCTGCCTGGTTCACTTGCATCGAACTGCAATATATATTCACCAAACATTTTATACAAGAAACCCATTTTGCGCCTTTCCATCACATAATTACGTCCCTCATGTTGACTTTGCGAAAAGCAACCTCACCTTAAATTTAACACTCATAAAGCATTTGCAACTTTATTTCGAGCAAATTGCATCCTTAAGCAGCACATATACATTTGCATAACAAAGCTACATGTACACCGCCATCCCCAATAGTGGCACGGAGTCCCGAAGCCAAAATAGTGATATGATAAATTCCCCCTTTGTTTGGGCCAGCTCACCTTGATTTGACCTAATAAAAGTTGTTATTCCAGCGGATTACTGGACAACAGACAAAGATGCCGATGTGAACTATACAATTGGATTTACTGTAGGCTGTTGTGAAGTACCTCTACCGTTCACATTCAGTACAAACACTTTGGTACGTACCGATATCAATGTCAAGCTATCATTAATTTTAATGTTTTAAAAATTAAGAATAACCTCAAATAATTATGTTCGTGGCACTACTGAACGACCCTGAGCTGGCGTTAAGTTCAAAATATTTTTAATTAATATCTTTTGCGTTGTTCAGTTGGGTTTTTTAACTTTGACAAACGTGTAGAAAGCTTGCGGAAAAACAATGCACACATTGAATATGCATTACATATTTCATGAAAGCACATGGTTGCGTTTGCTTACAAAGTATTATATTCATTTAGCAAAAAGTATTTTTTTAAACAAAATTTTAGCACATTTTGATCAAAATTTATATATCTCAAAAGCAAAAGTAAGAGATCCTGCTTTTTTGAGGGTTCTCAAAGAGTTAAAATAGGGTATATTTAATTTTTAAATTGCAACTCATCTACTTTTCTACGTATTTAATAGGCAGAGGCCGTGGAGCGCGTTTTTCCTTGCTGCTTCCTCATGCATTCAAAAATTAATATTTTATTCTACCACCACAATAGGTGTACATGGCGCTTGGCGACTTCCCTTCAGATCCTCAAGTAAACTTCATCCCCTAAGTTCCTTTTTGAGGGTTTCAAAGAGTTAAAATAGGGTAAATTTAATTTTTAAATTGCAACTCATCTACGTATTTAATAGACGGATACGCGCGTACGGCGCGGCGTGGATACCCTTGCTGTTTCCTCATGCATTCAAAAATTAATATTTTATTCTACCACCACAATAGGTGTACATGGCGCTTGGCGACTTCCCTTCAGATCCTCAAGTAAACTTCATCCCCAGCTTATGCATGGGAGGAGACTTCATCCACGAAATCCGAATTTCCTCAATCAATGACAACAACAAAAAACGCATCCGGAAATTGGATTTCAGGTGCGGGACCCTCGTCACCAAAGAAAATAAATACGACTTGCTTGACGTGTACGAAAAGGCTCACCCTGATAAAACACTCAATAGCTCCAGCGACACTTCTCCGTATATATACAGATGCCTAGGCGTATCCGTTATGACTGGAATACACAAAGAGAGCGCCAATAGTTTAATCCCAATCTGCAGACCAAATCGTAGATACAGTAACCTAGATGATTATGACGATACACCAGATTCAGACTCAAAAGACAAAGGGTACATCGAATGTCCCTCCACATTTGCCATGTGTGGGATCCAAGGAAGCAAAACCCCCAGCAGCGAACCAGAGGGCCTCAACATAAAAATAATTTGCTGTCCAATCAAATTGCCTGTTGTGTGTCCCCGTGGTTGTAGATGAGCAACTTCCCACGGATCAGTGCAATATCCTCAATACAGACTCAACCTGCATCATAGAATTTACTGTGGGAACAGAAAAAACAAAGGGCAAGTCCAAATCCGAGCAAACCAAAATCGCTTTTGAGGAAGAGCTGAAATTGGAGGCTAAGGTGAGAGATGATAAGGCCGGAGCGGGTTTTGAAGCATCTGCAAAGTGGACCCAAGAAAATACAAAAACCTCCAGCAGTTCAAGTTCAAATACGGATTTCTCGTCGAGGCGGGTTAGGGCAACTTTCCATGTCAAACCAGGCCAGAAATTAGTTGCGTATCAAAGCACGAGTACATGTGGTGGAACGAAGGAGCGATCCGCGATCCGCGTCTATTGTTCATTTTATGATTCCGAGCAACATTTGCAAAACGTATGACATGTTGGTCCCGATCCCAACTGTGAATCAGACGGGGGGTGGCTATAAATTTAAATTGGCGGGAGTTGGGCTCAGATGGCTGAAGAGGCCGAAACAGGAGTTGGCCACTTTGATGCCATTTGATATTCTGAAGGAAGGAGTGCCCGAGAATTTTTATCAAAATGTCAGGCTGACTCCGAGCCCTTTGACTGGATTCAATTGGAATGTAAAGCCCAATAGTTCGAGGATAAATAATGATCCGACTTG